>JAPYYW010003764.1:0-30407 GCA_030522545.1 Cremastinae sp. A BG-2022a | reverse complement strand
TCGCGATGTCAATCTCACAACTGTCAACCGAAAACTGAATGTATCTCTCCTTTACTGTGAAGGCATTCGAATAGTGAAAAAAGATGAAAACTAGGAAAAATTTTAGTTACCGTTTGACAGCCATGAGGTTGACATCGCGACAAAAATTATCTCTTTTCGTCGCAATATTAAATTTAAAACTTCAAAGAACAGTGAGAAAAAGTGTCGCGAGTGTTGTAGGGTGTAGTGTAGTGTAGTATAGTGTGTATCGTTACAATTTATTTTGATTTTTTTTCATATTCACTTTTAACTTTATATGTTATTTTAAAGTTTACTACCTTGAACATTATATTTTTATTGTACATATTATTTTATACATTTAATAACTTACATTTTGTACATAAATTAATATAAATAAGTTAATTTTTTTCTATGAACATTTTATGGGCAAATGGTGAATGTTATGTGAATTAAAAACGTTATTTAAATTGAATTTTTGCTGAACATTTTGTGAACCATTGAGGTATCCTCACGGTCACCTATTCATATGTTCACCATTTGTTCATACGCAAAGTTCATCTCTGGCTCACGAGATGAACGTTCACGATGAGGAATCCTTTAGGAACTCATTATGAACAATTTTTTTTTACACGGGCGATGAAAGAAGATTTTTAGCCTTTAATACCAATATTCAGTGATTCCTGAATGCAATTTTTCATTTTCAAATTAATTAAGACTGAAAAATTTTTTATTTCGTTCCGAATTTAACGTGCCAAAGAGCAATAATGTACCAATACACATAAATGCTCAATTCGTACGTTCATATAGGATATTTGATGCTCTACCAAAAACTTTTCTTTCAATTTTTCGATAACACAGCTCGTTTTCAGATATCATTCAAGGTTAAAATTGAAATTATGCAAAAATTTACTTTTTTTCTAGATTTATAGTGAAGATTTAATAAATTTAATTTTTTGTGATTTGCTTATTTAATATGCATAAACATATATGAATAAAATATTTATTTTTTTGTTTCGGAAATGAAAATTATTAAACAATCACTCAAATCTTGGATAAAAATGTAACACGATAAAAAATAAAATGGATTTTCATATTTTTTTAAATGAAAACGCAAAGTTAGAAGTTTTATGCATAGAAATATTAACACTGTTACTAATAGTTGTTAAAAATACATAAATATAAATATGAAACTATATAGTAATAAGAAAAAAGGTGTTGAAGGTGTGTTATATTTTTAAGCTAAAAGCCTGGGCGATTATGACGAGCTCAAAGTCCGCAGGCACCAGTCATGATTGTATAAGTAGCAGAATTTCACGGAAAAAGAAACTGCTTAATTAGCTCGAGTATTACGTACGTTTATACCTGAACGTACGATATTAAATATACACTCGATTGAAAATCGCCATTTGACCGAGAATCATAGAGCACAAAATTGTTCGACCCAGAGCGTGCTCGTGCGTTCGATTGTTCGCCTTGACATCGATTTTCAGCTTGTATTTCATTAACACTCGCGATCACTCAAACTCTTGTTCCAATACGAATTATCGAATATTCACTTTTGCTATTAATAAACAGCGAATCAATGACTCCGACCATAGTGACTCAGAAAATTCCATCTTCATTTCAGATTCTTATTCAAGCTATTCTCAGAAAAAAAAATAATAAAAACACTCAACGATATCACACTTTGGAACGATGATAACGCTCTTATTTCGTGATGTAATCGAAATATAGATATTTTAGATTTTCCTGTTGAATTTCCAACGAGCATCCAGGAAAAAATGAACGATGTCAACAAAACAAATCCCGGCTATTTTCAATTTTATTTTTCACCTTAATGACTTACAGAGTTCCAGAGCAATCGGTATAAGTAGATACGTCATGCATAATATCTCTTTTATTGTTCCCAGGAAAGAAATGAGGAAAAAAGTTGGAGTAGTTCCCCTTAAAAAATTTCAACATTAGTGACGCTCGCTATGTTAATTTGTAAAGCAAATAATCACCGAAGCTCCGCGGACTTTCGCTAAATATGTTTGTGTACTTTTTCTTTGACGTGAGTTTAATTAATTGCAGTTCTTTGTTTTTCTCATGCTCGCACGTATGTACGCGCGCACGCGGTGATATTGCTTTAACGACTCGAATTTTTCATGAGCGCTCGACATCGTGACTTTTACATTCTGATAAAAAATTTCCGTACGAATTTCATAACAGAAGTGTCAGTTTCACTTACATATGTAAAAACAAATCTTATCCTTCTCTGTAAATCATCGAATCTACATACAACTTAAAGGTTTTATCTTTCATTAATGAAAATAAATGAAACCACGCGGTAAATAATATCTAAAAAGCGTTGGAAAAAAATTGCACTAGATAAATCTACACGAAGAAATTTACACATATTTGGTTATACTATATGATAACAGCAATTTGAAAATTTTGACGATTTTTCATACAAAATATATACACTATTTTTTTATAAAATCAAATTTGAAAAAAAAAAGAAAAATTCTACAAATTTTCAAATAACCGTTACCACAGTATGTAAATAAAATGTAGAATTGTTACGTGTTAAATTCTCTCCGTGTAATGTCCCAAAGATATAGTTAAATATATAGGTCCCAAATTTTTTATAGTACTCTAAATATTTAAATTTTTTTCCAATATAAATGTACGAATTATTTTCCCCATATAATGAAATTTAAATGCCAATTTTAAGCAGATTCTTTTCTTGTACACTTTAAAACTATAAATTTTATAATATAACTTTTTAACAATTTTCGATCATAAATTATTCACTTGAACTGCTTCGAAGCGAATTTTTTTGTGTGATCAGGCATACATATAGTGTATTACGAACGTACGACTGGAAAGAGAGATAACTGCTCGAGGTCCTTGAAAGGCATGCTAGGAATCCTGTCGTATAAAATATGCTCGTTATAGTAGTTCGATTTCCGTCGTGTTTGCAGATCTCGCAGCCTACATTGAAAAAAAAACACCGTGTTGAATTGAAGAAAACTTATACGATCCATTAGGCGGCAGATATATTCCGCTTTGATCGGTTAGTAACCACAATTTTTATATCCCTCATCCATTCAAATTGAATTAACAGTTCCTGCGTTCAACTCACTATATATTTTCACGATCGTAAAAAAACTTAGCGATCTTCAACACAATGTAGTGACGTTTTGGAAAGCGTCAACGTATAATACCATTTTTCAGGTTGAAATAAAAATTTTTTTTTATCTCAATTAAAGTTTTTTTTAGCCAATCTTCCTGTCCATCTGAAATTTCAGGTGTCGTTAAGACCGGTTTGAATGAATCGAGCTGGGAATCCCGAGATCGAGCGACGGAGATGCGAGAAGACTAAATCTGCGCATATATACATATCACTCTCGTTTCTGAAAAATATTTCTGGTTATCGCACGAGGAAAACCGCAACTCATGCGCTTGAAAAACAGAAAGGAGAAACGACGTGAACTCTGCGAAGAGTGAAAAGACGCGAACTCGAGGTTCATCGAGAAATACATGTTCGGAGGCGGAAAAAACTGCGGAAGTGGTGTGACGAAAAAAAAAAAAAAAAAACGATCGAGATAATCATCGAGCTCATTCAGTATTCGCATACTCGTACGGATTGCTCGCGAAATGAATGAAAATTCCACAGAGCGCTTCCTATGTGCATATATACCGTCCTACAAAATTTCACGTGGCAGTAGCGACGTTCAATGAAAAAAAATTCATGAAATTTATTAAAACTCTATTTTTACGATATTTTTTTGTTACGCCATCATAAGGAAAATCGAAGCTAAGTTTTTTCCTCGTTTTATATTTTTCCTTATTAGCTTAGTACACAGAGATACAATTTCATACGAAAAATTACTATTTATTCGTCTGTGGTAACAGCCTTGGAAATTTTGATGATTCTTCGTTCAAAATTTTTTTTATGATTATATGTATAATCAAGAATAAGGTAAACGTCCCAATAGATGGATATGTCCCAATAGTTGGACAATTTTTACTATATTATTTTTAATATTTGAATTATTTTTTCTCAATCGTATGCATTATTTTTCATATACAAAGAGGTTTATTATTCATGACGTTAATTTATTCAAACAAACTCGCTTAATCCTAGAGACAGTGTCGACTTTCTGTTCAACTATATTGGGACATCCTATACATATTTAAACGTCCAAGTATTTATTTACTAAAAATATTATCTAAAATTAACACACAAAATGAGTTTTTGTTCTCTAAAATATCAGACAATAGTTTAGATGCAAATTTAAGGCAAATTTTTGTTCGAATATTTTTTAAATAAAGATAGTGTGAAAACCCTTAGCTGTCCAATTAAGACGTTTACCTTAGCCACATTTTGAATGAAATATTGTCAACATTTATGCAATTATAGCATGATAAATGTTGATAAAAAAACCACAATTTTTCGTATACAATCCTCTTCCACGTGTACACATGCTTATCAGTCCCCAATGAAAACAAGGAAAAACGTTCGAAGAATTTATTCTAATGATTTTCCTCTTTGAAGGAATGTACGTTAAAAAGTAATTATGTATCTTGAACTATATACGAGAAAGTTTTCGAGCGTTTAATGTAAACAGATAGTTACTTATGGTTTTGACAAAAGAGAAGAAGATATCAAAAATGTAGGTTGTCAAAAATATTCTCGTTGAAGAAAGTTTGTTAAAACGTCGTTACGTATACGCGTCGTGAAGAAGCAATAATCGAACACGTCGCGATCGTTATCAAGGGACTCGACGGCGCCTCGAAGTTACTTGGTATGAGGAAAGATACAAATTTCACGTATGTATATGCTTCGAGAAAATAAGTATGACAATGGACAAGCGAGAGAGATAGACGAAGCGACGATGACAGAAAACGAGCTTAGATACCCATTCTACAGAGTATTTACGAAACACGTGTGCTTACATTACGAGGTTAATGATCTTTCCTTTTAGATTGAAATTTCAATGAGTCTTTCTCAGTCGATTTTTTTGTTTGCATCAATTGAAATTCTATTTTCAAACACAAACAAATTTTTAATGAATTTAAGAAAAAAACCATCAGTTGCTGTAATAACAGCGAAAGAGACTCTCAATAGATAAAGAGACCAAAGAACGTGAGCATGCTAGTGAGAGAAAAAACGAAAAATTATTAATATTGTTCCAAAAGCCTGTGTTAAATAATGATAAGCCTGTCAAGCACAAAATAAAGGTGCTCGTCGTAAAAAAATATAATAAAAATGTATATGAAGAAAGGGAGCAAAAAATAATATAAAAGAAGGAAGGAAAGAGAGGAAGAAAAAAAGCTTGTTTGTTCTATTTAGAAGTGTAGAAATTGTAGGGAAGTCCCATCATTTGAAACCTATATACGTATATGTAACCTAGAAAGATAAGCAGTTACGAGCGTGCGAGTTAATGTACATACAATCACGAGGTTTCGTATGTACGCACAATCGATAATCAAACCTCGTTATCACACGTGTTCCATGCGTTAATCGTGACGCAACGTTATCACGTTACAACGTGAGGGATGAGAAAATCGGGCCAGGGGTAGGTTACGAGCTGTTTTGTTGTCACAACTCGCTCGTTGCCTCGATGCTCGTCTCGATATTCCATATATCCTACGCCCAATTACACAGTAACAATCTGAAATAAATAAATAAATAAAAGATTTTTTTTATCAGACAGTTGTCCACCAAAGACAAGGAACGATTTGTTTTTTCTTTTCTTTTTCTATTTGGCTCTCTTTATTTTTGTCGCTGACTATAATTCTCGAGTATTCGTGGAAACTTCACTGAATTTTTTATCGTTTCTGTGCATTGGATTCCGGGGACATCGTTAAGTACGTCGTTTTTTCACTTATCGAATAGAGTGATTTCCTTCTATCCGGAATAAAAAACAAACTGTTTTAAACTGCTGTTAATAATAGCTCATTTTCACGATTTAAATCGTTCAAACATTTCTTTTTTTTCTTTGTTTATCCTCTCGATACATACGTCATATCGCCAGGGAATATTTCCACACGTTAGGAAAATATTTTGTTCTTGTTATTCGAATGTTGATTGTTTTGACTTATCGTGATACTAAATTTAACATTATTCTTATTCGAGAGTGTAATACCGTTACGCGATAATTATTTTGATTTCTCCATGTCGGAAAAAAAGCATAAAAAATTCTGTTTTCTTCGTCCAGCGTGGATTATCTCCCCTGCTCGTAAGTGGTTGATATTTTGGGTGGCAACAATATTTTATGTCGACTTGATCGATGCTGTACACACGTTTTCCAAATTTCATATTATGACGTTTAAAAAATTGATCAGTGATGAAAGCGATAAATTTCTCTACTTTTGGGAAACATATTACTTATCAAGTAGATTTGTCTAATAAATTTAGTAGTAATTATAATTCGTGTGCTCTTTAATGGAATAAATAGATTTATCGCTTCATAAAATATTCTTATGCAATTGACTTTATTGGAAATATAAAAGCGATTAAATATTCGAGGAGGGATAATTAGCATCGTATTTGACGTATGGGAAGATAAAAGTATAATCGTGTGAAATCAGAGATAAACGATATTCTACGAGTTTGACACTTTTTTTCGTATGTAGGGACATTTCTCACATATTTACTTTTCATTTGTATGTACTTTACGATCGATGAACTCGAATAATTTTTGTCAGTCAGTGAGCTTTAATTTGGTTTGGAAACTTTAAATTTTACGATGCAACCATTTATTATTCTTGAAATTTGTTGATAATCCTCGTTTCCACTACCGCATATCGACTCTTATTAGCATATCAATTATCAGGCACATAAAATAATCTCACACGATTATTAAAGATGCACATCCAAAATCGAAAATGTTGAAAGTTTTTTGAAAATTTTATGTATTGAATAATTGAATATCTTCAAAACGTTGTGTGGACATTTCATGACGATTAATGAACTCATCGCTGAGAAATAATGTTAAAATCTCACACGGTATTAAAATTGTTTAAAAAATATATATATACGAAATATACTACAAAAATCACAAGTAATCACGAGTAAAAAGATATATCAAATTATTTTTCTATGAAATGCCAAGTTTATAAAAAACATCCAAAAGTTACTCCGTTTTAGTATAATGAAATATAATAAATTCAATAACTTATACGCAAATATAAATATTTTATTAAGAAAATACAGAATGAATTTTCTATTGATATCAATATTTTCGTAAAATAAGAAGAGCAAAGTATGTTTCAAATCCGATATCTTATATTATACAAATAAGTGTTTATTTTGACTCTTTCATCTCAAGAGTTCATAAACACTATACATAGCCAATGAGAAAAGAAAGTTGACGAAAGCTTTAAAGAGATATATCTCCAAACTATAAAACTTCTTCCAACTTTGCGCATGTTTTTCCATGTAAAAGTCTTTCGATGAATATAGAGAAAAAGAGATTTCATCGTGAAAAAACGCGCAACGAACATTTTCGACGATTTTGCCGAAAATCAAAGACGAAGATTCTCAAAATGAGAAAAAAAAGTCGTTCACACCTAAAATGGTTGAAAAGGGAAGAGATTTTGCTAACCAAATTGGATAATTTCGATTCCGATGTCGTATATGGCGCGTTTGGTAATCACGCGAGAGGCACTTCTCGCAGTGTCGTGCAGGAGTTTGCGTATATTCTTGGCATTTTTATCTCGTCATCGGACGACAATAATTACATTTCGCGCGCCATACGCGAGGAGCCTTCGGGAGTGAATGAGTCATCGTGTAACGCGAATATTATCGCGGAACAACGGAGTATGAACGAACAATGAAAGAAGAAGGAAGAAAAAATAGCCGGACCAAAGTCCGCGTTCGGAATATCAATCAACAGGTTCATTCAGAATGGAGTACGCGCGAGCATATCGGCAAATGTGCGCCTGCATATGTTCATTTTTGTGTCTTTTAAGCTAGTCCGATGGTTATTGATGATTCAAAATTTACCGAAAAATGTTGGTGTATATTAAAATAACACTGGCACACAAAAAAAAGTGGTCTGTACTTTTGACCAGACCCCCATATCTTTATGTATTTTGGCACGCTGATTCCGAATCTGAGGTCCGTTTTGTCCGTACACCGTCAAAATTTCGAGTAAATTGTGAAAAACTAAAAATTGTAAAGAATTGCTAATATTATGATAAAACGTATGTTCTGAGACTAAATCAATTATGATTTTGGCGTTTTTGATCCGCTGAATCCGAAACTCCAGCCTATTTGATCCGCACACTCTTTAAAATATAAGTAAATTGCAAAAACCCCCAAAAAATCTGTAAAATTTTGAAAATTTTCTTTAACACAATAACTGCAATCTTTTGCAATTTTCAGAGATTTTTTGGAAGTTTTTGCAATTTACTTATATTTTAAAGGGTGTAAGGATCAAATAAACTTAAGATTCGGATTCAGCGGATCAAAATACTTAAAAATCATACTTGATTTAGTTTCAGAAATGCATTTTATCATAATAATAGCAGTTTTTAACAATTTTTAGGGGTTTTTTGCCATTTACTTGGATTTTAAAGGGTGTACGGACAAAACAAGCTTGAGATTCGGATTCAAGAGATCACAAGTGAAAACTGCAGTTTTTTGCCATTTTTAACGGTTTTTCGCAATTTACTCAAAATTTTGACGGTGTACGGACAAAACGGACCCCAGATTCGGAATCAGCACGCCAAAGTACATAAAGATATGGGGGTCTGGTCAAAAGTACAGATCACTTTTTTTTGTGTGTCAGTGTAATTATATAACATCATTCACCGTCTAGAAAACGAGATATTAATTCTTAAAAATCGAAATCCCATATAACTAATGTTAAAAGATGTAATTTTCAAAGATAAATGTCTCGATTTCCAGACTGCGAAGCATCCTTGAATTTTTCACACCTTCTAATACGACACCAAAGAACGTTAATGCAAATTTTCAATGAGTCATCTTGGGAAAAAATGTACTTAATAAATTTGCCTTTGC
Source organism: Cremastinae sp. A BG-2022a (assembly GCA_030522545.1). Lineage (NCBI taxonomy): Eukaryota > Metazoa > Arthropoda > Insecta > Hymenoptera > Ichneumonidae > Cremastinae sp. A BG-2022a. The sequence goes on along the minus strand of JAPYYW010003764.1, from coordinate 21,388 downwards.
GATACATGCTTAAACCTAAATTAAACCTAAAACCGTTCAGATGAATGCTCCCATCGTCAAACTATCTTAAATTTTCCAGCTCGATAGTCGCGAGAGAGTTGGACGACTTGTCATTGATTGATGGCAAAAACGTCTGAGCAGAGTTCACTTATAGGATGCTGAAGACGTGAAAAAAAATCCAGTGATGAAAAATTCCACCATGGTGTTCATATTGGATGGAATTTTACGAAATGGAAGCTTTATCTGGGAAAGTCACCCTGCTCCGGAATCAACAGGTGTTTCGCCATCAGGGATCATGATAGCACGTGTATTTTTCGCGAATAAGCTCAAACAATGCTCGTTAATTTTCAGGTTATAGTGTTAATTTTTATATAGTAATACAAAAATAAGCTGATACTATTTGGTGTCAAGCACCATCAGTAATCTTCCATGCTTATCGTTTTTCTATATTCTATGGAGCTTCTGCTTGGCTCTCGGTCTTGTAAACAATTCCCTAATTCCCTTTCGGAAGCTTAGTCGGAGGTCGTACGTTCGTCGATTCCACTTGGGTGAAACGAAATGGCCCGAGGGGCTCCCGTTGAGGGAAGCCCGAATCGATTTCAATTAGGAAACCTGCCGTTAGCAAAGAAATCATCGAAAGTCCCGGAGATAAGGGGAGCGACGGGGCAATCTCTCTCGACCCGACATTCGGAATCGCACGGAAAATCGCCCAAGCGGTTTGATATTAATTGGGAAATAGCAGACGGCCAATCGATAGAATGTAAAGGGGGGAAAACTCTTGGAACGGCCTCCGGGATAAAATAAACTCCGCCACATTCCTTCCCTATTTCCCCTTCTTATATTTCTCTCTCGTCTGGTCCATACACCTTGTTCCTTCTTGATCTAAAAGATATTCGCCGTAACGTCGGCAAGTCGGCCTCGCGCCGTATCGTCAACCCTCCGCGCGCGTTACCTTTGAACGATCTTGAGAACGACGTCGGCCCGGTTCTACTCCAAGATGGGAATTGTTGGTGGCAGACGTTTCCTCGTGGAACGAGGGTTGGAGAACCCCAACGGGGTATAAAACGAGACTAACCCACCGGCAAATCCTATTAACGCAGAGACTCTACCCTCCCTCCTACCCTGCCCGGCCACCCCGTTACCTCCTTTTTTCCTCTCGCTCCACGTTGTCGCGCCATCGTCTACCCAGACGCCAAAGAGCTCCCAGCGAGATTGCATCCTCGGACGTGACGGCCAAACACTTCTCACCGTTTCTCTCTCCAACCTCTCTCCCTCTCGATATTCGCTCCACACTTTTCTCTTTCTCAAAAGGAAAAAAAAATTAGGGTCGAGAACTTGATATCTCTCGATCATAATTGTTGACGACGAACTGATTGTTCAATTTTCTACGAATCACCGGAAATGCACTATTGAAACTCAAACGTGTCGATTCAATACACTCAAGTGCTTTATTTTCTATAGCAGAGTCAATTTTTAAATCTTCAAAAGTGTGTGCAATTTGAGCTCGAGCATGTTTTCTTACACTATATGTTACATTACTAATTTGACACGTTTCTGGGTTTAACTTTCATTTTCAGGCATCCCGTCAGTTATTTATTCGATATTTCAAAATCTAAAAATATATAGACAATCGAAATTTTATTGTGAATCTAGGAGACCCGGTGTGTGGGCAAACAAAATATTTTTCAAGCAGATTAAAAGATCTATTCAGTCGAGAATTTGTTGTCAAATATATAGAAAAGATAATCAAAAAATTTTCATGTAACGAAATTAAGTTGAAAAAACCAAAAACCTGATATTTTAATTGATTTTTTCAGATTCTCCATTATATATACGCAACGAATGCTACTGAAGAAGTCAAACAACTAGTTTCAGAACCAATTAAAAAAAAATTTCATTGCTGGTTTTCGAGTTTGGGTTAATATGTTAAATATTTTTACTATAAGTAGACAATTTTTTTTTAAGAAAGTATTCAAAATTTTCACATTTTAACAATCAAGTGGCTTTTGTATTACCAGTATTAACTATTTAAAGTTACACATAAAGTATTTATAACAGTAGACACGAAATGTGAATAAATTCATATAGATGTGGATATTATTACAACCCATTATAACAGATTTAATCATAAAAATAGTAAAAAAAAATAGACTCTTTGAATGTAGCAATATAACCCACTCCAGTTAGCAGTATTGGAAGTGAAAAACGAAGAGACTCGATAAGGAATGCTTCGGAATGTAGTGAATGAGTACACGAAGCGAGAAAGTTTTTGAACGAATAATATCGCATTTGTTTACAGGCGTGGCGTAACAATGAGTCGAACAACATATTATTCGAATCGCTCCGCGGTGATGTCAAAGTGTAAATGGAATGTTCCAATCATGGTCAGACGTAGTGAGAAATTGAGGGGAATGCAGGAAGAGAAAATGTATATATGCTTTGTGTGTTTGTCTCGTTCGGTCAGAGAGTCGACGTTATACTCCGCGGAAAGATTCTCCCGGGGTTCCTTCCAGTCTAATATATAATTTCTTTATGTATTAACTTCAAGACCCCCCCCCCTTCCACGTGAAACTCGTCTTCGTCGAGCGTTTGCAGAGTCCTCGCTCCCTTCTCCCTCTCTCACACGCCCGACGTTTGCTTTTTTATCGTTTCACTGGGTGGTCGCGAGTCGCCGTCGACCGCGAGACTAAACTCAATAAATCCGACAGCAGACATAAACAACGCTCGACTCTAGGTCGTTGCATGCTGTTGCGAAGCGACGATAATGTGTTTCCCGGTATTGTTTTCTCGTTCGCTTCTTGATCAATATTACTCGAAAAATTGTTCCCTGCCTGATAAATATCTTGCCACTTGCCAATATTTGAGAATATTATGCGACAACGACTTATTTTTGAAACATTTTTTTTGCTACAAATCGAGACGTGCGACAAACAACAAGATGACTAGACTTAAATGGGCTTCACTGTACGCAAGAATAATGATTTATTTTTGCAAAACTTTTAACAACGTCAAGATGCGAAAAACAATAACGAAAAATAGACGTTTGACGGTGATTTTTATTTTTGTAAAATCGAGATACGACAAACAAGGAAATAACAGGACAAAATTGAACTTTATTACTTTACTATGTATGAGCGAGCATTTCACACGATGTTTGTTGAAAGGAAGAGACTTAAACAATGTGTAAGGTCCACATAAAGCACTTTGCTTTTAGAGTAAAGATTGATCTTCCATGCATTCAATTTTATGATCAAAAGTGGCATAAAAAACAATAACTTTTTTTTGTTATTTATCATTTAGGTTATCACTATCGCAACAAAAACAAGAGAAAAGCCAGACCGCACTTGCAGACACTGTTGGCGGAAAAGTTCTTTCCGAAGAGCAGACTAAATGGAGATAATTTTGTACGAAAAATTACTATGCTCTTTCTTACAGTGGTAATAGTTTGGAAATAATTGAGAATTTTTTCCCATGAAACATAGTAATATTGATTATAAAATTATCAAAATTGCTATGTTTGATTTTTCCAAACTGTTATTCTAATACGAATCGGAATATAACCATGTTTTTTATGAAATTCTCTCCATACATACGTATAGTAACCAACGACGTATGAAATAAGTAATTTTCAATTTGGAATAAGGATGTATGAGACAGATAATCTCAGCAAAAAATAAATTTTACTAATGAGTTTGCTTTTGCTAAAAAGTTGCCAATTTTTTAAGTCTTAGTTCGACTGTTAATTGATAACTTGAAGATATTTTAACAATAATTTAAATATTTTTTATCGTTTAAACAATGAAATAAACAAATTTGAAATTACGGTCTATACAAAATTAACATAATTTGTATTTAATGCTAATTTACAAATTTTCTATAAGAAACAATATTAAATCTCAAAAACTGTGGAGTTTCATAACTTTTATAAACCATTCAGTAAAATGATTTCAAATTTAGCACTAAATTAAAATACCAAAAATGTATTAAGTTCTCGTATATAAAAAAAATATCGCTCATACATCCTTAAAGTTTTAACATCGAGTATTTATATACGAATATTCTCTGTGTACGAATTGCAAGAACGAATAATACTCTCAAAACTATATAATCATTAAATTATATTTTACGCAGCACAACAATCCTGTATATTCTGACCAATATTTAACTAAGAGTGAGAGCTGGCAGATAATTTAATTTTCCAATTAAGGAAAGACTCATCGAGCCAAGAATTGAATTAGAAACGTAAACAATAAAGAATAATAAACTGAGTAAACAATTGTGAGTGTGCATTTTCCAACCCTTATATATTACAAAAGTCAGGCCATACTTGGAAATTGGCGAAAAGGTTCGGGACTTCAACGAGGAACATTTCGTATAACGATAGCTGGCCTTTCCCGAGAAAAGGCTGGAAAACTACGACGCCAATGTTAGGACGAAGGGCTCGTTGCAAAGCGGGTACGAAGGCAGGTCGCGGGACGAAGAAAAAAATTCTTACGAGAAGCGTCGTACAAGGAAGACGCATACGAACGACGATTTAGAAAATTATACTTTTATATCGAGTCTAACATACGAGAATTTTATTGTAATAATTAAATGCACATAAAATAAATATAATGATAAATTGTAGTCACTAAAAATACCGATGGAATTGGGTGTGCGACCGAGGTGTGACTTCGGAGATCACCCAAGATAAGCAACGCTGTCCACGGACAATACTGCGATGGGTGACCGCTCGCGCATCAAAATTCCGAGCAGGAGACGAGTTTTTTTGGGTTCTCGGGGTAGCATGCTTCGGGAAAAGACAGAAAAACATCGTTGACTGTATCGACACGAATTTTCCGCAGTTTCCTCGTGTCCTAGTGCGAATGCGATACAGGGTTAGGGAGTAAGTCGGCTGCGGACGCATTTAAAAAGTGGAGAAAGAACAAGGTGAAAAAAAAGTGGAGAGAACAAAAAAATGCAATTCGAAAAATGCATAAAAAAGAGTGGTACCAATAATAAGGATGGAAAATAGAAGAAGGATGGAGGAAGGAAAAATGTAAAAACAAGGATGAATGAAAGAAAAATGAAGGATTGATCGATGAAGGATTGTAAAAAAAAACTACAGGGTGTGCAATTAAAACTCATTTAAAAAAAAATTGTCACTAAAAATATATCCAACACAATAGAATGGCGATGGTTGATGGAGAGCGTAGTATAATCGTGGTTGTCGTAGTACAGTTGTCATCGCGACAACCAAGACGATTAGCGGATATTCCAGTCAGGCATACTATCGAGTTACACAACGGATTCAGATTGTGAAAAAGCACGACAGATAGAGAGAGAGAGAGAGAGAGAAAGAGAGAGATAAAATGTTTCCAAACCGGGTGGAGTCTTCCGATTTCGTATTGCTCGTTGTTCCTGAAAGAGCGCGATAAAAATGAGCTCGAATTCTTTTTCTCTCTCGCGTCTGTGATCCTCGGGTAACGTTTTAACAACAGAAGAAACCGATTGTGAGCGGAAAGTTGCCACGATCTGGTACAGAGCGCGGAGGCAGCTTAACTTACATTTTGCGAACGAGAAATCGAGACCGCGTCCGCATTCACACTTCCGCTTTTAATCGCTGCAATAATACATGATGCTAGAGATTATAAACGATTGCAGATGAAAAAAGCGACGATATAGAATGTCTTTCCTCAGGCCTTAGTATCGGGTTTCCTTTAGGATCCATTGCGATTCTTGATGATCGTCAGGCTGCTCCCGAGGAGAAATTCTCCTGAGAACGGTAGCTGTGTGATCGAGCATTTTCGTCATCACTCCGTGATCTTGATAACCGAGAAATCGTTTGTCTCTCATTCGCAATAATCCGCCCAATATTTCTTCATAACACTTCTCGTTGGCCCTCGAGCTCGCTTTCTCCATATTTTCACCTGCACGAGGAACGATTTCCATAAAAAATTTTCGTTCGCAGTCACGACGACGTCTTCCAACTACGATCCATGAATTTAGAGTATCTCCGGGTATTTATTATGAGAAACTTCCGAGGCTCTTTGAAACTTGCGTAAGGACATCGACTCGATGAATCTTGTGATCGGAGATTATTGGTACTTTCGACAGGTGTCTCATATACATTCGAAAAAAGTATCAGGATGGGCGCTGTAAAAAATAAAATAAAGCGAGAAAAACGTGAGAAACGAAAGCTGTCGTCACAAGCTCGTTCATCAATCAAAGAGTAACAGTTTTATTGTTTTTTCAACTGTTTTCCTCTCTACGGGGTGTATTTCACCATATGCGAGTATTCCCGCTCGAGTAAAATCATTAGTATATATTAGGGTGGACGAACAATTTTTTTCTTCTTTCACGGAAGCATGCTAAAAAGTTTCGTTTAGGTATAAAAAGAAGCATGTGCAAATATGAATTCTGAATATTAATATTATAAGGTAGTTCTATCGTTTTATCGTTATCTTATAGAAATTCATTGAAAATTTGTACAAACCTTCTTTGATATGATATACATATGTGTATCAAATTTTAAGGTTGTTCTATCAAAAAATCGTTTTCTTAGGATTTTGTTAAAAATTTGCAGAAACCTTCTTTGATACAATGTGCAATTGTATTTTAAATTTTAAGATGTTTCACTACGTAGAACTGGAGATATTTATTGAGAAAAATCATTTTCTGCAGGCTCCCATGAGAGCACGTGTTAAATATTGCCATCTTCAACTCTAAATATCTTTACTTCTGAATTGGGATTTGACATGGAGGCGTGGCTTGAGATAATATGGCGGCGACAGGAGTATAATTGAGTAGTGTGGAAGCATACGTACACGTAAAACATCTAAAGAGGTGACCTCTTACGGTAGTTTAAAATTTTTCACTAGATGTTATAGCGACTTTTGTCAGATCCCAATAGTGGATCTTCTTGAAATTTTGCACGGCTCTTTATTATACTTCAAAAAAGCTTCCTTTAGTTTTTTTAAAATTCTAAGATCAAAGTTTTTTAAATTTTTATACATGCGTAATAACTACAGGTTACGTTGGATGACCTTAAATTTTGAGTATATTCTTCTTGAAACAATTTTTCTTAATAAACTTAAACTCAAAAACCACATGGTATCGATATAAATTAAGATAAAAACTTTTAATTTGACTGTACCGATAAAACTACCTTAAGAGGATTCACCATGTAGAAATCAAGATATTTGTTACTAAAAATTCTAATTTTTAGTATACTCTCTCCCATAAGAGCCCGTATTAAAGATTGCAATTTTCAATCCTAAATATCTTCAGTTCTATATAGTGAATCTTCTTCAAATGTAGAAGCTTCCCTTATATAGTTTTTAAAAAATTGGTAAGATTTTTTTTCATAATTTTCATAAGTATATAGCAAGTACAGGTCACCTTGGATGATCTTAAATTTTCAGTATGTTGATCTTGAAACAATCTGTAACAACTTTTCTTAATCAACTTAAGCTCAAAAATCATATGGTAAAGAGATAAATTGAGATGAAAACTTTTGATTTGACTTTACGGATAGAACTACCTTAAGTAAGCATGCATCATACTTTTCGATTTTCTGTAATATTATAACATATGGCAAAAATAACTTTTGCTCCTTCTGATTTCTATAACTATAGCTAATAATACATCAGACAAAAAAAGTCGTAGCATATATTTTTGTATATTTTACATTAGTATTTTTCAGATTACAATCCTTAAAATTTCACCATCATATTTCTACTGTGTTTATCGTATATTTCATAGAAGAACGACATTTTTTAATTTGTTTTTACAAATGACAATGGATATAAAGATGATTCTTAAATTTTTGGCAGATTATGATCCACGTCTACGGCCGTTTCTATTGGTCTGTTGATTAAGAGTTCGTACAGCTTGCGCGTTCTCAGCATTGACCGCACGTTGCTGTCCTTGCTCTTCCCTGACTGGCTGTATGACCCGAGGAGCATCTGTCACTCTTATTAAATCGTTTTTTTTGTAGGGTTCCCGTCTTCGGATTCGTGATAACGGTATAGGTTTTTGTGGCAGACTCTTAAAAAAAAAGTTTATCACCCGTGTAAAAAAAAATTATTCATGATGAGTTCCTAAGGGATTCCTCATTGTAAACGTTCATCTCGTAAGACAGAGATGAACTTTTCGTATGAACAAATGATGAACATATGAAAAGTTGAACGAGAGGATTCATATAACATTCTTAATTCATACAAGGTTCACCATTTGCTTATAAAGTGTTCATGGATAAAATGCAACTAATGTATATCAATTTATATACAATAAAATGTAAGAAAACTAAATTTTTTGAAATAATTACGGTTTTTATTAGACCTATGTAAAGCCATATGCACAATAAAAATATAATATTTAAACTGTTAAACTTCAAAATAACAAATAAAATTAAAAGTAAATATAAAAAATAAAAAACAAAATAAATTGTAACGATACACTACACTGCACTACACTTGCGATACTTTTTCTCACTGTTCTTATATTTTTTAACGTTTTAAATTTAATATCGCCACAAAAAGAAAAAAATTTTCTCGCGATGTCAATCTCATGACTGTCAAATGGTAACTAAAATTTTTCCTAGCTTTCTTTTTTTTCACTAATCGAATGCCTTCACAGTAGAGAAGAGATATATTCAGTCTTTGGTTGACAGTAGTGAGGTTGACATCTCGAAAAAAGATTTTTCTTTGCGTGAAGATATTAAATTTAAAATTTCAAAGAACAGTGAAAAATGTGTCCCAAATGTAGTACGGTGTAGTGCAGTGTATCGTTAAAATCGTTACCAGACTCGTGATAACGATATCGGTCTTTGTGGCAGACGTTTTTAAAAAGGTTTATCATTTTTTGAATCCAGACAAAAAAAAATGATTTCAAATTTTAATTTTTACGATTTCAAGAATTAAAATCATATTATAAAAAATGAGCAAATAATAAACGATGCTGCAAAAGCTATACAGGAGACCAACTATCCGAGTGCTATATAACTGCCAAATCTATAATATATCGAAACGTAGTATAAAAATATCCATAGAACAATGTTCAAATTTTTATGAAAAGTGAACTTTACGAATAATCATTCAATAAAAGAATTTTGTTCTTACCTCAATATCTATGCGGGAATTCAAGTTGTTATCATCTACAAGACCGTCTTGTGATTTCTCGAGGCTTTGAGAATAGGCACCGACAATCGCGAAGAATATTAACCAAATAGCGAAGAAAATTTTACCGTCCATCGTTGAGTTTTGTCAGTCGATATGAACAACTTGTTTCGATTTGATATTCTGCGTTCGAAAGCGTCCGTTTTTATAGCGAGAAAAAAAGTGGTTACCAAACTGGAATTTGTATTTTTTTACAATTTTTTCTATTTCCCATATTTTAATGACATTTTTTTACAATACACTAATCAGGTGGTTCTATTATCTATTGTTTAAATGTATACACAAGTGTCGAACTTATTTCGTCCAGATAAAAAAGTACATAAAAATTTACATCAATCGACAAACGCTGTTTGACATTAGTATTAATAATACATTATTGTTATATATATGTATGTTCGAAGCATTAAAAGAAATTTTAATATTACGTACATATAGGCTGAAACTTATGGTACGAGCACGAGCACAGCAATATTTGTACGAGTGTTTGAATTAATAATTTTAAGACTAATTAACTATTACCAAAATAACTACGAGTGTATATAGGTATAAGCGATTGAAAAAATGTAAAAATCTTTTGATATAACCACAGATTTAACCGAATTATGAACTAAATCTTTCATGCATAACAGTTATGCTTCATAAAAAAATAAAAATAATATCAACAGTTATGATAAAATAAGTAACAACTGGAGTTAGAAAACACTACCGCGATTAAAATGTCTATGTATGTAAAATAATAAAATAAAATAATATTAGATGAATATTAAAAAAATATATTTTGTCAAAATATTGCGCTATTTCCCCCACAATTTCTTTAATGATCTTGGCCTTTACTTATTTACACACAAAACGATTACGTGGGCGAAGATACACGTGTACCTCATCCTTATACTATATATATAGGCACAATAAGTTTGGCACTTGTGTACATATAAAATATAGATAATAAAGCCACCCAGCTTATGTATTGTAAAGAGATATCATTAAAATATGAAATAGTGATGAAATATAATGAGAAAAAAATTTTTGCTCTTTGTAAAAACGATTGCTTTTCTAACGCAACATCTGCAAATATCGACTGACAAAACTCAGCGATGAACAGTAAAATTGTAATCTGAAAAATGCTAAATGTAAAATTTTCGCAAAAATTTCTGAATCATCCTACACTGAAAACGAAATTTAGTTGATTCAACAAAATATTTATTTCAATACGTTCAACGATATTATTTTGCAAATTGAACCAAATTCTTGGTTAATTTAACTCAAGTTTTATTATTTCCAATAAACAAGTGTTGTTTCAACGAAATATTTTCAACTAAATTATTTTCAACTAAATCTGTTCTGAGTGTAGTATACATTTACCGTCCTAAAATTGAACATGAATAATAAAAAGAGATAAAATGAGTTGACGAGAAATTTCCTGATCGCGGTCTGTGAGCGTTTTTCGATCTGAGCAACCGCTTTATTACAAAATAGTCTGGTGTGTTGCCACCCGGAACGTTTTTTCTCTCTCCCTCGCTTATTTCCCTGTACTCTAAGTTTGTAAAGCCCCCGTATCTATACTTTTCGCTAAATACCATGAAAAATGAGTTACGACAAGAAAATTACCCTGGTACGCAATTATGTAAATACGCACACGCTTGTTGGTCGAACGATCGATTCGAGGGAGCGAGAGATGCCCGTTGACATGATATATCTGTGTATAGAAAAGTGCACAAGTGTATATTCACTTTGGGCGTGTGTCCATGCGCTTATTGTTATACGAGGGCGCCAGCAGCAGTCTTTTTATTTTCTTTGAAATATATACATATGTACATATATAAATACGCTCGTACATATGTGTACCTGTCACGAATTTGATGCATGCTGTAAAAACAGCCTATATGAACTAGTAATAACCCCTCTTTGTACAGTTTTTTAAAGCTGAACAGGTATTTTTCATAAATATACGCACGATCGTGCGAATAACACACTGCGCATAGATACGTAACGATATAATCCCCGGAATTTTCTTGCTCGTAAATTCCAGTGGGTAAACACCGATGTATGGTCTACCTTACAAATAATTAGCAGGGATATCCCATGTTAACATTTTAATGAGCAAAATTCGAAGATAAAAACAAATTACACTCGTTGTATTTCAGGGAAAAACATATGCTTGTACGTATATTTTTCTCTCTCAACATTTCAAGAATATGTATATAACTATGCAAGTATATATGAGGGTGGTCCTTAGCAAGGGTGTTTTCGAATTTCTTTGCTCCCAGGGACTCAAAAGCTTCCATATTAATAAAAAAAAAATCTATATAAATTTCAGCTTTTAATATTAACTCCAAGATAGTCCAAATTCCAACCAAAGTATTTTATGGAAACAATATGGGAAAAATTTCATAAGTTCTTTAGAATTTTATTACTGTGGGACAAATAAATCTAAAATAATACATATTTTTATGGAGAATGTAACGCTCTACAAAAAAGAACTCTTATGATTTTTCGCTAAGTCTACTAGTTCAAAAGTTATTCGAGCTTAAGATAGTTCTATCAGTACAGTCAAAACAAAAGTTTTTATGTCATATTATCTCGTTGCGATGTGGTTTTTGAGCAAAAGTTTATTAAGAAAAGTTGTTGCTAATTATTTCAGAAACAACATACTCAAAATTCAAGGTCATCCAAGGTCACCTGTACTTGTTACGTATGTATGAACATTTTAAAAATCGTAATCTTATGATATTTTTTAAAAACTAAATGAAGCTTCTTTGAAGTACAATAAAGAGCTGTGAAATTTAATATACAATTGCATATTGTATCAAAGAAGGTTTTTGCTCATTTTTAACAAAATTGCAAGAAAACGATTTTTTGTGAGAACTACTTTCAAGTTTCATTTTTATATAATTATCAATATTATCCAGTACATTTATAATATAAACACTTATGGAACTTCTTATAGAAAAATTTGTACATTTTCCTTAAAATATGAACTTGAAAATAAACATTTTTTTGTCAATAACTTTTTCAAATAAATTTATAACAGTGTGTATAATAATTTATAAACATTCATTTTGGTACAACTTGTTTTATTTAGTTCAAACAATGAAAAATGATCAAATTATTGATAAAAGTATATATGTTCAATAAGTTTCTAATCGATTTTCAAATAATTACATAAAAATTAGCAACTCTTTGGCAAAAGATAAATTTTAAGTTTTACGAATTGAATGCCAAAAATGTATTTTTTGCTCGGATTGTCGGGCTCATACATCCTTAAATTCTGGGTGAGATATTGCATATAGCGAAAGTCATTGGCCTAGTCTATTGTGGCGAAGTAGATAAGATTTTCGAATATTAGATTTATTCGCAGGATGGCCGAGATTTCATTGTGACCTCTTTATCGTTATCTGTGTGAAATTCCACGGATCCCATTGGGCGTAACACCGAACTTCCGGTTTTCGGGATAATCTCTGGCTGATGTTTACTCTCTGTATATACACGTTGATATTCAAAAGCCCTATGGATTTACGTGTCATCGAGATAGGTACTATCAATCGATAATTACGATTGTTGCGATACCGAAAGAGTACTATCAAAAAAGCGTTACACGTGTGGTAATCTGTTGAAACATTTTTTTGAATGGCTTTTATTATTTTTGCTTCGCATTAAGGTATAGGAGTCACGTGACAGTCTATTCAAAAGTTTGGTTGTACGTGTTAACTAAATATTAAATCATCACTTGAATTTTTTTGAGACAAAATTTTTTCAAAATTTCTACTGATCTTCTTTGACATCATATTAACATGTGTGCAAAATTTAAAAAGGCTTCACCATGTGGTTATCGAGATATTTATTTTTTTTAATTGTCACTTTTAACATGGGCTCTTATGAGAGATCTAAAATTTGGCATACATTTCGACATGACCTCAAAGATGATTTATGCAAATTTTTAAGAAATTCTGTCTCAAACGATTTTACGCGACTCCTACCTTAAGGCAGTTGATAACATTCACGGCATTTTGAAAGTTACAGCGAGATTTTTTCCTTTTGATAATCTGTTTGAATATTCTCCAAAATCGAGTTGGAATTTTACGTTTTATTTCTTTTTGCTTACCAATTTTTTAATCATTGTTCCAATAAGTTATTTACCCTTACTTTGCCTTACTGGAAATGAAACTTTTTATGACTTTCACGTTTTAAATACCTGAAACTACAAGACTGTGATGCAAAGAAAAAAAATAATGCAAAATGATAATTTGTTTCCTTAAATAAGAATAAAAAACACCGATTCATACCATTCCACAATTTTTAATTGTATTCTTTGTTTCGTCATTGATTATTTTCGACGAATATAGAATATTTTCTAGGTCTTTTATTTCCATATGAAACGTGTTTAAAATTTTTACTTTAAATGCAAATGTATTGGAAATGAGATCGTCAAGGTCACTCCAATTTTATCAGCGTACATAAAGTATATAGTGTCTACGATACATTTTATTTGTGAACTTCATAAAACTTCTGTATCAAGTGGATTTGCGGTTCTTCTACCTTGAAAAATGTTGATTGGACTAACAAAACTAATTTTCTATTTTACTTTAATTTCATTTTATTTTCAAATTAAAATAATTCGACCTCTTATTACTTTCATAATATGGAAAAAAGTAATTTCATTGTTGAAATTCTAGTTAGATCGTAATAATTAATAAAACACAATTCGTATATGCCTTTCGGCATGGTAATCAATAACTTATTATTCAATATGATAATTGACAAAGAATAAACATTTATTATTAAATATATTTTTTAAAAACTAATATTTTCTTGATCTACACCGACGCTTAAAAATATATTTCAAGTATCTATATGTATTAAAATTTTTTAATAAAAATCTGTTTATTGTAAAAGTTTGAGGGAGTTAATACCCTTAATAATTGGACTAAATGAAAACGAGAATGACGTGGCCGCTTTGCTGGACGTGTGTGGATTAAAAAAAGACTAAATAAAAGTTTGGTCGAGCCAGAAACGCTTTACTTTTCGGTTCTTGAGAACGCAACAGGTGCATCGGAATGGCTTCTGTCTTCCGTGCAATCCACCCTTCCCGTCGCTTTTTTAGGTCCTCCTTTTTTCCTCGCTTTCCCATCGAAAATGATTTTAACGTTGAGAGTCGAGATTTCACGCACTTAATCTTCTAAATCTGATCAAAGCGATATACACAAAAAATTAATTGATCGGAAATAATACGTTTTATGAACTACCTTCATGATACATCTCTTCAGCTTTATTTATCAGAAAAACTTCCCATTATATTCTTATCTTTTACTCTCTATATTTGATGTATTGCAGAAAAATATCGATATACATATTTATTTAATAAATTCCTTATAAATCCGTTTGTTATTTTTTCTCAACGCAAAACGTTTAATCTCCTTCCGCGTTGTAAATAAAGATTATACATTTCTTAATGAAAGTTATCATCAACTGATAAACGGTAAAAAATGTTGGAAGTCACGTTCCGATGAATAAAGGCGAGACGATGAAAATAACAACTTTTAATCGTTCTCGTGAATTTATTTTTCATAACAAACAAAATTCCTCCAGTCAACGACACGAATTTACAAGTCGAAAATATTCCGCGTATCAAGATATCGAACGATAGGAATCTGCGTGCACCATATTTTGCGTCTCGATCAACGATCATTTGGACGTGAGAGGAAAGACCTCGTTGCTCTCTGCAAAAATTCCCAATTTATCTGGAAACAGTCATGACGAAATTCACATTGTTAATTTCCAGATCGCTGCGAATTTTTCCATTCGCATTTGCCACGTAAATCTGACGACAAAGTATACACGAATAAAATTAGCGAAAAAATGACTCATTTTTCTTGATGTCGAAGTAAATAAATTATCACTGCCCTTCACAGTAGAAAAGGGACAGAAATAGGATAAAAAGTCAAAGAATAATCAATATAATAATCTAACTATACTTAAAAGGTTATAGCAGCTCACGGTGATTGTAGACTCATTTTTGGTTAATTAAAAATTGACTAATTTTTTTTTACATTTTTAATTTATTAGTACAAAAAAAATGTTTACCTTATTAGTTTCAATATTTAATGTCAATTACATTTTATATAAATTGATCATATAAGCTGCATTTCGATTGTTTCAAAGATATAAACATATTGATTGATTGATTTTTATATGAAACAATCAATTTTTTCAATACATATCGTAATCTATATATTTTATTACTGCAATGATTTCAGGGATTAGTATATTTTTTGCAAGTATACCTCTTCGATACATCTGGAATGTGTCCAAATTTTATTCAAATCAGTCGAGCCGTTTTGGAGAAAAAAATATTTTCTAGTCTTTTATTTTTTGTTTTTTGTTTTTTTGTAAGATCAATGAATCTCATTAGTACTAATATAAATCTGTAAAAATATTATCCAGACATCTTTCTACGGTCGGTTCACCAATGTAAGCTTGCCATATCTTTATGGTTTTTAATTATTTTAAATATTCTAAACCAATCTTAATTAAACTTTTTCCAGGTCACTATGCGTTATACCATCTATAATATACAGAAATAAATCGCTTTAGTAATTTTTACACGATCTACGAACATTGAAACAATTCAGATGAAAATCTTCAAAAAAACATTTCTTGCATTCAGGGTTATTCCTAAAGTATAGAAAAATAATTACTATTTACAAAAAATTGTCAAAATACATTAGACACAACTTTTCAATAATTTCATATTTCAACACAGAAAAATTTAATTTCTGAATAGTACATAATACGTTCATATATACGTATATGATAAAATATGCGTTAACAAATAAAAAAAAGAGAAAAGATAAATATGTACTCGGAGAATGAATGCTCGCATAAAATAAATTATGCAAATGCGACGAAAAAAAAGAAAAAATGAAAACAAAGATGAATTTGTTATCGTTGCGGTATAAATAGCTGCACGGTGTTAACGTTAGCGTAGGCTAGCGCATAAAAATATCTAGAGAAATTTCGTGCGCGTGTATAAATGTCGCGGGTCTTCCGCGATCGCGAGCGAGACGGTTTCGTACCGGGAGAAAGATAGAGAAAGAAGAATATCGTTTTAGACTCCGGACTCCAGACAGTCTGACACGGTAACCCGCGACGGTGTCCTCGTCGGCGACAGCGCCCGTCGTCGTTGTCGACATCGTCTACGTGTAGTTTTGTCGCTGGTTAGCTAATAACTCGGAAACCTTATCTGTGCGATGTCCATATATACTTATCCCTATATTCGCTTTTGCGTATTTTTTTTTCTGTCCGTCCTTATTCAGCCATCTCTCTCTCGTATGCTCTTTTTTTACCGTAACGGCAAATCGCATCGGTGCCCTTGTAGCGTTTAAAAGCTGTCTGATGGCCGAACGATCCTCCTCGTCTGCTGCTTATTCTCAATTTTCTTCATATTATTATTTTTTTACCGTATTTTTTTTATTTTCATTCTTTTTGACGTCTCGAGTCTCCGCGCGGAGGAAATTGCACAACAAAAGAGCCACCCGAAGCGCTTCGGATTAATCACGCCACGGGACTAATGAGCGGCTCCGATTTTCTATGTATACGTATAAATGTCTCCGCGAAATTCGTAAATTGTCACGCGCGCGGGCACGAAGCGTCCTCGTGTACGAGGACTGACCTTCGATCACCGAAGATACCTTGACGTGTTCCTCCGTTCCCGCTTCCCTGCCGGGATTTGCGAAAATATCCGCCACGAAACTAAACGCCAGGGCGCACGAGAGGAAAAAACACGCAACCGCGAAGCTAAAAGAACATATATCGTTTCGGCTAGATATTTAGGGCCTTGACCGTTTCGCCGGCCTTCGGCCTTCGCTTTATTCGCTTCTTCTTATTCCTTACATCATCGTTTGCTCGTCATATATCTTTGTTTTTTAGGACACACCGTTTCAACGTTGCTATTTACCACTTGGAGTGATTAATCGAACCTTCGGCAAGCTCGGCGACGCGCGGGTGTTGCAAGAATTTAAAAAGAAAAACGAGAAATAGAATGAAAAACGATACTTATTTTGTATCGCTTTTAATTTTGGAATCGCCGAGATATTTTTCACAACCGGCTCCCGCTCCCTTTCCTCACCCGCTTATGTATATGTATATATATATACACGCGGCTTTCTATTTATACTTTTTTCTTCGCTCACCTACGTCTACAGCGATCAGTTTTATTCTGTATTTATTTTTCATTATGAATATATATTATTGGGCGCAAACACAATTTATTCGACATATTGTTTGCTCAAAATCGCTTATTCTTTTATTTTTTTAATTTGCATTTTCTCGCTTTTAGAGATTTCACCATTTTTGAAGTATTCCGAAGAGTAACTTTCAACTTTTTTATTTTTCACGATGTGACGATATATCATACTAAAAGTTACGATATTTTATTACTCTGCAGTTTGGAAACATATCTGATGATTTTTTATACAAACCATACTAATTTAAGTATTTTTTTATAATTAAAAAACATTTTACTATTTTTTATTTAAAAAATCCTAAATATTTTCCAAACTGTTGCATATCACACAGAACGAAAAAATATTAATTTTTCTTACAAAATTGATTAATTTCAGGTTAAAATTCACAAGCTTATTGACGAATACATGTTTACTATAAATGAATGAGAACAAAATAGTGGATTGACTTTTAAAATTGATATATCGTTGACGAGAAGATTTTCAGTTAAGATACAATTCGACAGAAAATAACTTTGTCAAAGAAGCGCGTGTTGATGCTCGTTGAGTCGCTGAGAGTAGACTGACAGAAAGATTTGAGTAAGACGAAGTTGTTGATAATACTGCTGTGGAAGGAAATAAATAATAGTTAAAAAAAAAATAAAAAACATGCTTTAATGGTAAATCGAACTAAAAAGTGCGAAACAATTGTTAATATAAGAATAAAATAATAAACGAGAATATTAATATTTTTATTAAAAAGCGTGGGGGGTTCGATATATCAGTAGTCATTAATATTCAAAAGCGTGACACCCCACGCTTTTGAAAAATCGTCAATTTTTTCGATATATCAGGGGCCCAATATATCAGTATAGTTATTAATATTCAAAAGTGTGACATCCCACGCTTTTTTCACAATAATATTAATATTCTCGTTTATTATTTTATTCTTATATTAACAATTGTTTCTCACTTTTTAGTTCGATTTACCATTAAAGCATGTTTTTTTTAGTTTTTTTTAAATATAATTTTTAATCCTAGCGATCCTGATCAGAATAATGGGATAAACTTATCAAATTATTGTATTGTCATTGGTCCTTGATAAGTATGCAAAGTTTAAATTAAATCTGATCGTTTAAAGTGAATAAAAATCAAGTTTGAAAGAGTCCGTTACAAATATACATATACATGCATACATACATACAGGTGGAACTAATAAAAGCGTATTCAAAAAATGAGATCGTAGTGTGCGATTAATTAGTACAAAGGTCAGAAAATTTAAGAGATCTCGGGAGTTAGGAAAAATACACCAGAGAGTTTTCTTTTCGTTTTTTTTTGTAACGAAAATATGCATTGGTGAAAGTAACGAAAAAATCTGCGAGCCAGATGTAAACTTGTTTTCGACTGTGGATGACAAAGGTGAGAAAGTTTCGAGACAAAATACAAGAAACAGAGAGGAAATCCGTGACGAAAATAATGCCGATTTTCTTTCAAGGCGGTTTACGAAGTATTCGGAGAAGTAAAAATTTCGAAAATAGTTGCGAAGGTATAGAGGTAATAAAAATTGAAGGAACGAGACCCACGCGAGGATTTATGACGCGTCTAATCCCTTCCCCGCGGTGTTAGCTCTGGCCGTTTCCGAATTTATGGCACAGTTTTCTTCGCCTACTGCCATTGCCGATTTGGCGTACTGCGTTTATATTTATTTCGCAACATATTTTGGTAGAATCTGTCAAACGACGATCTGACATCTGGTGGAAAAAAATAAACCATATTTGAAGTAAATCCTGCAATATTAATTATTTTCTACAATAAGAGTTTTTTAATTCTTTTACCAGTAAAGAAACAACATTATAGGTGAGAAAAGAAACGTAAATTTTTCTTATAAAAGCAGAACACTTTGTGTATACTTAAAATGAAATATTGAAAAAAATCAATTAATATGAGACTTGGGTGAAAACTGTTAAAGTGAAAGAAGTCAATTAAAATCAAAAAAGTCAATCAATCAGGTATTTGATTGTCTATTACCAGCAAAAGTATATAAACTCAAAAAAAAACTAACGAAATTGAGCATATTTTGTTCTTGAATGAATTTGCTTTACATAAAAGCATGTTATATATTCTAATAATGTTACCCAAATTTGACACTGTCCGGTCAATAACATATGGGAACTATAATTTCTCTATTAAAAGGTTTGTAAACAATTGCTTTCAAACTAGCAACATCGCCAATGCCACTATCGCAAAACTCCTCTAATTTAACCACATTTCAATATGTATATACCAAAGTCTTCAAAGTATACATATTATCCTTTAAGAAAACTGCTATATTGGAAATTGGTACCAGTCCAATCACAAATTGCACCTAACTTATTGTATCACAGAAAACGATGCCAATATTTTGCACATGACTAAGTATCATGATTCTGGCTTTTATGACCGCAATATTTGTACTCTGCCCATACGATAAATCCCTATATACAGGATAGAAATTTTTAAATTACAATTTTCAGTTTTAATCCACGTGTTATGGCTAAAGAATAGTGATGCCTATAGTCGAAAGCAGTCTTTGGTCTCATCATTATACACATTATTGCACAATAATACAT
Source organism: Cremastinae sp. A BG-2022a (assembly GCA_030522545.1). Taxonomy (NCBI): domain Eukaryota; kingdom Metazoa; phylum Arthropoda; class Insecta; order Hymenoptera; family Ichneumonidae; species Cremastinae sp. A BG-2022a. Next base: position 1,402 of record JAPYYW010003764.1, on the reverse strand, counting down.
CGACGATCTTGAACCGTGCGAGCGCGATAAATTCTCGCCGCTGCGCGAGACTTCGATGAAATTCGAGCTTCCGCGAAACACGGTAAAACCCGTTTACCTTCTCGCTGCTGGACCAAGAACGAAGGAGAGGGACGAGAGAAGAAGAGACTTGCAAATCAATTTATTCGATAGCTGTTATGCCAATCGCTCGCAATGCCAATGAAAAAAATAAAAAGAGAAGAAGATGAGAGAGAAAGAGGAGAAACAAACAGTGGAAAAACGAAGAATCAAAAGCAAGAGAGCTAGGGAAGAAAAAGAAAAGATGCGAGGCTAACTTCCTCTGCACTGTTTTGTTAGCTCTCTCCTATCTGTCTTCCTTTCTCTCTAGTCTGCCCACACCGGGTACAGAAATAATACCGCTGCTGAATAACACTACGGTACAAGACGCTAAGAATAAGAGAAAGAGACGAGGAGCGTAAACGCGCGCATATTTCAAAAGAGTCCGATTCTGCAGGACGGAGAGAGTGAGAGAAAGAGAGAGAGAGAGAAAGAAAGAGAAGAGCGGGAGAAATGTTTCGTATGTAACATACCACGATAACTTTCGCGCCTTCTCCCGATATTTCCACATTCGCAAATTGACGGAGCGCTAATTCGGCGTCTCTTCTCGCTCCCGTTCCTCAACGTCGTGTATTTTTTTTTCGTCGAGACGAGCATACACCCCCGCCGCCGTCGTGTGTTTTCTAAACGAGCGGTGCGAAAATGATGCTGGAAGCAACTGCCATATTCAGCTCGCTCGTTTTCGCACCAGCGTGGTGGGAGAAAGGCGCGAAACGTGAAACGGGAAACGAGACGAAAATTCCGGAGACGACGACGCAGGGAAGGGAAGACTCAATCCTGCAGCTGTTATTATATAGAGCACTTCTCGTCAGAAGAAGTCTCTCGCTTCGTGTCTCTCATTTATCTCTTCATTTCGTACCTTCTTCTCCTCGCGTTGTCTCTTGTATACAAACGCGCGCGGGCGTTTACCGAACAAGGCTCGGGTGGGAAGCAAAATAGAAGAGAAAACCGTGCGGTGTGCACCTCGTATAACATTTTTTTAAGGTAGTTCTAACACTAGAGTCAAATCAAAAAAAATTTTCTTAATTTATCTCTGTACCATATGATTTTTGAGCTTAAGGTAGGAGTCGCGTAAAATCGTTTGAGACAGAATTTCTTAAAAATTTTCATAAATCATCTTTGAGGTCATGTCGAAATGTATGCCAAATTTTATGAAGCTTCACCATCTGGTAATCGAGATATTAATTGTTGAAAGTCGTCATATTTCTCAATCTCTCATAAGAGCCTATGTTAAAAGTGACAATTTTTTGAAATAAATATCTCGATAACCACATGGTGAAGCCTCTTTAAATTTTGCACACATGTT
>JAPYYW010003763.1:0-13768 GCA_030522545.1 Cremastinae sp. A BG-2022a | reverse complement strand
GCAATATCTTTCCTTTTTCTGGACGAAATGAACTTTATAAAGTGTGATTTTTTAAGATTTTTGCAAAACGAAGCGAATGGCGTTGGAATTACGTTAATACATGCATTTTTTTTAAAGTTATGACGCCTTGAAGATTTTTGAAAAAAATGGAAATTTTTCACGCACGGTGAAGCACAAATCACTTTGAATGATTTTGAATTTTGAGTATGTTGTTCTTGAATGAATTTGCAACAACTTTTCTTTATGAACTTAAGCTCCCAAACCACTTTTTACGTGAGAAGAACTAAGGAAAAAATTTGTTTTTTTCGCCTTAAAAAAAATGTTGCGAAAAAATAAGAAATGTAGAAACCTACCCAACTCCTCGACCACGATCCATTCCACGCCCACGGAAACCTCCACCACGACTGTCGCCTCTGCCGAAATCTCCACGACCTCTACCTCGGAAACCTCCACCGGGAGCTCCTCTCGTTCCTCCTCGGATCGGACCAGCGAGCCCGGGAGGAGGAGGTCCTCCAGGTCCAGCCAAACCTGGTTCAGGTGGGCTGTCAAAGTAAATTTTCGATAATTAATATTTTGAAATATTTTCAAGATTATCAAGAACTTTTCAAGCAATGAGATGTCACTTGACATTTTAATAATAAATTATGAAAATTTCATAATTAATCTTCGTACAGATGGGGTCCAGTAGACCCCAGTGCTTTTCTCGTTTGACAACCTTATTTTAAAAAAAAAATTTTTCTATCACATTCTAAATAGTTTAAGCTGCATTCTGGTTTTTGGTATTTTCAAATCAGACAAATAGTATTCTCACAGCAAACATTAAAAAATCGGGGTATCTCTTGGAAAATGGCAGAGGTGTGTACGAGAAGGGTTAATAATAAATTATGAAAATTTCAAGAACTAAATAGAAAAAATGAAGTAGAAACATCAAAATCTCACCCTGGAGGGAAGTGTCCTCCGCGTCCTCCACGTCCCGGAGGACCACCTCTGCCTCGCAATCCTGGAGGTCCTCCTCGCATTCCCATGCCAGGTCCTCCACGTCCACGCATCATTCCACCCCTCGGCGGACCTCCTCTGCACACAGTAAAATTTACGAATCAATGTCAAAAACAAAAGCGAAACAGCAATCGGGAGTTATTTTTGGCTTATACAGAAATATTCATAGTCGTTTCTTAAGGTAGGAGTCACGTGAAAGTATTCAAAAGTTTGATTTTACATGTTAATTAAATATAAAATCATCACTTGAAATTTTTTGAGACAGCATTTTTTCAAAATTTATGCTGATCTTCATTGACCTCGAATTAACATGTGTGCAAAATTTAAAGAGGCTTCACCATGTGGTTGACGAGATATTTAATTTAAAAAATAGTCACTTTTAACATGAGCTCTTATGAGATCAAAAAATTTGACAACTTTTAACAATTAATATCTCAATAACTAGATAGTGAAGCTTCATAAAATTTGGCATAAATTTCGACACGACCTCAAAGAAAATTTGTGCAAATTTTTAAGAAATTCTGTTTCAAACGATTTTACGCGACTCCTACCTAAAGTCTCAAATTTGCCTCGAGCAATGCTCAGAGTCCATTTTTCAATCACTGCGCATTGCTGAGGCAAACTTAAGACTCAAGAAACGACTACGAATACAACCCGATACATTAAAAACTCTGGGAAATAATAATTTTTGGAACATGCTCATTTGTGCACAAAGTTCAATAATTTCTATCGTCCAGCGATTGAAAAAGATGAAAAAAGAGATTGAGCGACCAGAAAAAAAAAAGAAACTTGAAAAAAAAAATGTCTTACCGTCCTCTGTCGCCAAATCCACCGCGTCCTCTCATCGGGCCACCAGGACCACCGCGACCTCGAAATCCACCTCTAGCTGGCGGAGGGCCGTCCATGTTGCTTGAAATCTTGAAAAGTTCTGAAACGAAAGAATGTTAATTACGAAACAACGTACAAAAAACACGTCCTGACGAGCACTTCGTAACTCTTTACATCACTGACGAATAGCAATGGTTGTTGGATGGAAAAAAAAAACGTCGCGGAGTGCGTACTCGGAGACGCTCGAAAATATCAAAAATTCGTGAGCGACGTGCAAAAAATCGGAGATACCGTTTTTGTCTGTCAGTAGAAACACTCGGTATCGAAGTAATCAACGTTTTACTCACTTTCGAAGTGGTCAAAGTGCGAAGAAACCGAGAAACGCGCCAACGACGATGATGCTAACGGGGGGGAAAATGGACGCCGGCTGCCGGAAAGAGGAGCATCGACCGTCCCGCTTGTCCAAAATGGCGACTTCTAACACGTAAAGCTAATCTCAAAAACATTCGCTTTCCTACAAGATCGGTCAACAATTTTGTATTTCGCAACGCAATGTACCATAAACTATATTAAAAAATCAGAAAGATATATTTTATTGTTACAAATAACTTTCTTCAAGATTTTCGCTAATCGGACAATCAAAATGGAAATAATATCGAGGAAAAGTACATTTCGCGCCGAAATTCGAATTTGTTCGCAGTTCGTACACTTCCGGCGTATACGTCGCCTTGACGTTTTTATCCGCGAGACGAGTTTGTCGAAAATTCTTGGTTCTCGTGAAAAAATTGAGCGACGGCCTTTCTCGAATAAAACGATCGAGAATAAGCGCAAATTGGTTGATTTTCAATCGAATAATCGGGAGTGTTTGACAGTCCAAACAGCAGCAGCACGTGTCGACGACGCCATCTTCGTTCTCGTCTCACTTCCGGTAAGCGTGAATGAGGCTCCCATTGGTTGACAGGTTCGAATTTAAACCCGAGCGTCCGTTGCATCGGTGTATGAACTCAAAACAGCGGTTTCAACGGAGAGTCCGACGGTGTAGTGAGAGAACGAGGAGCGTGATCCCTTTCGTGGCGAGGCCCGGCGAAACCTTGTTTTATATTTTCACACGATCGGGAAAACAACTTCGAGGGATCCGCGAGAGTCTCGTTCGTTCGCGTAAATTCGAGTTAACTGGAAAAACATTGAGCCACTATGTCTAAGGACGAGAAGGAGATGATTATACCGGACGTGATATATGACATAAAATCCGGGAAAAACTACATCAAGGGTCGCTTTTTCGGAAAGGTAAATGTCCCCCGTCGTGACCTCTTATTCGAGAAATTATCAATATTTGCCTTCACGTTGTTAAATATTCAGTACAAGTGTATCTGTCGAAATTTGCTCAAAAATAAATCTTTCGTGACGTATTCTCTCTGTGGGATCGAAAGATTTAACCTTGAGCAGAAATTTCATTTCGTTCATTTTTCCGAACAGGGTGGCTTTGCGAGATGCTACGAAATCAGAGAGTCCAAATCCCATCTTGTTTATGCTGGAAAAATAGTCCCAAAGTCCATCATAACGAAGAGCAATCAGAGGGAAAAAATGACACAGGAGATCTCGATTCATCAGAGTCTCAATCATAAAAACATAGTCGGCTTCCATGGATTCTTCGACGACTCTTACAACATTTATATCATTCTGGAATTATGTCGCAAAAGGGTAAAATTATTTTCAAGGACAAGATTCGTTCTTTGCGGACATTCGTAATAAAAATTTTTTTTCGTTTTCCTTCCAGTCGATGATGGAGCTACACAAGAGACGAAAAGCTCTGACGGAATGCGAGACCAGATATTTCATGAAGCAAATACTCGACGGAGTTTATTATCTGCACAATCATAGGATAATACACAGGGACTTGAAGCTCGGAAATCTGTTCCTGAACGACGAGCTACAGGTTAAAATTGGAGACTTTGGACTTGCGACGAGATTGGAGCACGACGGCGAGAGAAAAAAGTAACGAGCGTTCTTCAAACATTGTTATCTTATCTCTAGGAAACACTTGTCGTTTTCACGATCGAGTTTGCTAATATCCTCTGTTTTTTTTTTCTTTTCCTCTTTCAGAACTTTGTGCGGTACGCCGAATTACATCGCTCCCGAAATTTTAACAAAAGTTGGCCACTCGTACGAGGTTGACGTATGGAGTATCGGCTGTATAATGTACACTTTACTCGTGGGAAAACCACCTTTCGAAACCTCGAGTCTCAAGGAAACGTATGCCAAGATCAAACAGGTTGATTACAAAACTCCAGCTCACCTCGGTAAACAAGCAATGACAATGATCGCGAGTATGTTGCAAGGCAATCCGAAGAAGAGGCCGAGCGTCGCGAAGCTCTTGAAAGATCCCTTCTTCACGTGCGGTAAAAATCGTTTTCTATCGTTTATTACCAAGATTTCGTCGAATATCGCTCTATTGCTTATTTCTCGATGAAAAAAAAAACAGGTTTCATGCCGCAAAGTTTGCCTCTCTCGTGCCTTACTATGGCACCGAGATTGGACACTCTCGAGATGCACAACAATCAACGTAAACCACTGTCGGAGATGCAGGTCGGCGACGGGACCGACTTCGCTTTCCGAATACCAACGAGCCCGAGCTGCAAGTCCAAAGATCCAGCCGTCGATGTCGCCAAATCGGCGCGCGATATAAAAAAGATGTTGGTAACGCTGAAAAATCAGTTAGGCACGGTACTCTTGACGCGGCCAGCACGAGCCGGGGCTTCGTCAGCAGGTAATTTTTTCCGGAGTATATTATCTTTTCAACGATCTTTGAAAGTCATCCAAACAGCTTAAATTCCAATGAGAAAATCCCAGGTTAGACCGTGCATTCTTCGAAACCTGACGCACGTCCAAGATAATACTCGTTGATCTAATTTCTCGGATGAACGACGCACGTAGTTTTTTTTATTCAATTATATTTCTCTATTCCAGTCGAAATGACGGATCCATCGTCGCAGCCGATTTTGTGGGTGAGCAAATGGGTCGACTATTCCGATAAGTATGGTTTCGGTTATCAGCTCTGCGACGACGGCGTTGGCGTCATGTACAACGATGGCACGCGGCTGATCATGCTCGCAAACAAATACAATATTCACTACATAAACCGCGACGGCTCGGAGTTGTACTACACCGTCAAGGAATATCCTGAGAGCATCGAAAAGAAGATGAAGCTCATGAACTTTTTCCTCCAGTACATGGACGAGCACTTGATGAAGGCCGGAGGCTCCGTCGCCGTCAAGTCTAGCGATTCTCTGTCGAGAATACCGTACATGCATCAATGGTTCAGAACGAACACGGCTGTCGTCATGCAGCTTACAAACGGTTCCGTTCAGGTAAAAAATGTCTCACTCTCATCCTCGAAACTTGGTCAAAAAATTCTTTGTAAAATTGTATCCTTAGCAAAACATTTGGAGCTCCACGATAACCGAATGATTTTTTAATGCAGATCAACTTCCGCGATCACACTAAAATCATATTGTGCCCGTTGATGGCTGCAGTTACGTATATAGATCAAGAAAAGAACTTCAGGACGTATCGTTTCGAGACGATTCAGAAGAACGGATGTATCGCCGGTTTGGCGAAAAATCTCGAATACGCGCACGAGAAGCTTGAGTTGATGATCTCGAATTTCCCGAACGAGGCGCGACCAGCGAGAGATTGGCGGGCCCATGTGGATCACGCGCCCGCGTAATTGGAAATTAAAGGAGAAGCCGGAGAACGTCAAAAAGGTCACAGTTGAGGGTGAGATCGTCCGCTCGATCCTCGCTCGAAGCAAGTAATCGACAACGCGTATACGAACGTCGAGTCTTAACTATAAAAAAAACGCCTCATCGTGCCGCGTCATCCTTTCACTTTTTATCACATATTCCCATTAATTGTATAGGCATACAAAAATATTTTTATGAGCGAACTTAAAAGATATATATATATTCTCTCATTTTTTAAAGATATTCCATCGACGAAGATTACTCGAGAACTCGAGGTACGCATAGAGAATTTTTCGCATTCTTTTGCCCCCTTTTTTTCGTTTTTATTTTTGTATATCTTTTGAGCGATGCATCAACGCGCCGGAACAGTCGACTCTGATAACAGTATTCTTCCCGTCCTCGGACAAGAACTATTTCTAGCGTCCGACTAACTTTATTATCCCGGGAATTGCTCGATCTTTTGGCAAATCCCAACTTTTTTCTCTCTCGTCTCTTTGAAACACAGGTGTGTCAAGATAACTGGGACTCTCTTTAAACCTGTCTCCTCGGTATTCGCACGAAAGATTTCCAACGCGTGCGACTTACTCTACGACATTATGGTACGTGTATACAATTGTATAAAATCATCGAGAATGCTGAAAAATGGAGTGAAAGAGCGCAGGATCGAAGATAAATTTGTGAAACTTCTTGAACGTAAAAAACGAAGAAAAAAAAATCTCACAGATAATTAGCATAATTGAAGACACGTCTCTTGAAGATTGTGTACTTGTTACGAAAGGCACAATTTATCATAAAACATCAGGCAATCGTTGATGAGTGTATATAAAACAACATCCAAATTTTTCCTTTGTTTTAATGTAAAGTCGAAAAAAGTACGAATTATGAAACTTCGATGAGAGGTAAATTTGTTCTATTTTAAGATAAGGACGGTAAATAATAAAGAGAATAAAGTCGACACGTGGATGATGCCTTTTAGGAGCTAGTTATCGAGTAAGAGACGAGTCTGTTATGCCATTGATACGTAAGATTTTTTTTTATTGAATTGTTGTCCTTTGTCCATGAGAATAGGACGATTTTCAGAATTAATCCATTTTTTGCACGATAAGTTAATAATGAAGACAATAAATTTGTTAAATATGCATTATTTCGCCTGTTTATTTCAGAACTTTACGAATTTATTCATCATTGATAAAATTATTGAAACGATCGACTATTTTTCGAAAAATTTTTGTAAATAATATCCTCATTAAAATAAAGTCAATATTTTGATATCGAAAGAAAGGAAAACAAAAAAAAAACATTTTAATTGCACGCATGATCGTTCGTAGGTAATTTCGATAAAAAAAAGTACCTTCATCTCACGCGCTTGCGCCGCCGACACAGCTGATCCGAGATCGTATTTGAAGCGTTCTACGTGGAGAATTGGTCAGTGTCGCGGCGTCGTTTGCGGCAGCGCGTCGTTCGATATTTTTTTCTCTTTTTCGTGGCTCGTAAACAGTGCAGAACTTTCGAACAATTTTCACTATGACCGTTCGCATTTAGTGATTCTCGCGATCTAGAACGAGTTTTTAGCACAACCGTGAGCAACGAATATACTCCGGAAAAAAGAAAAAAAAATCACAGTGTTCACGTGCGCTCGGGCTCGCTGCCGGCAACGAGACCCATCTTCGTACAAACAACGGACGACTTTTTCGGTCTCTGCAACAATTTTCATCGTTTTTCCTCGGATTGTCAACGAATGAGACGAGCGTTTGCGCGATCGTGTAAGTGTTTAGAATGACAATGTAAAATTTAATTACGATGAATTCGTGACACCGGGAACAATGAAAAAGGAAGCTTTGGATAGGTTATCGATCGCGTACTCGAGAAATTCAATTTAAAAATAAAAGCAATTTTATTACGAGGCGCTCGATGCAACGCTCGATGTGTTTCTTTCGATCGGGACAAAAAGTGATCGACGATTGCTCACCTGTGACGAGTTTTGGTTACCTTTTCGATGAATTTTGAGCGATTCGTACGATAAATATAATTTTTCGTGGCAATGACGATATAATTTGGGATTCAAGTCGAAAAAATGAACGCGATAACCTCTCGGACTGTCGGAAAAATTATATAACCGATTATTAAAAATATCAAATAAACAATGTTCCGAGGCTCCTTCTAAAATAAATTCAGGCGAAGCACAGACGCCAATGTCCATATAGTGATAGGTAAATTTGTATATTTATTCGTATTTATTCGCTGTCTTTCTCTTTTCCTCTCTCTCTCTTTCTTTCTCATCTAGACCTTGTTAATTCAGCGCAAGGTCATTCAGCCAAATTTCGTGTAGCATTATCTCACACATACGATTAAAAAAATTAAAAATTCTCAAAAATCATCAATCCTATTTTTCTTCTCACGCTTTAACTATGTAAATTGTGAATCATAAATTTCCAGTCTCATTTTCTTATTTTAGAAATGTCTCCAGGTCTTATGTCGCACTTTTTTTTTAACATACATTTTTGTTCGGTAGAAAATTTTTCTGCAATTTTACGGCGGATTTCATAATAACGCTCCCCGGTTTATTTTTTGCCATATCTTTTTTTACGACAGCAAGGTTTTTTTTTCTTATCTCGAAAGATTTACTTTAACGAGCTCGTTAGAAAGAAATTCACATTAATGGAAAATTTTTTCCATCAGCATTTGCTTATTTGCGAGATTAGGAGCGATATAGTGATTTACGCGTTGAAAATTTTCTTACCCAACTTTTTCCTAAGCCGGCAAAATTTGGAAGGTACGAGTGAGGTTTTCACACTTTATCTTTGTTTAAAAAATATTGAAACAAAAAAAATCTGCCTCAAATTCACATCTTGACTATTTTCTGATATTTTAATCATCCAAAATTCATTTTATGTGTTAATTTTGTAAATAATATTTTTAATAAATAAATACTTTAATATTTGAATATGTAGAATGTCCCAGTATAGTTGGACAGAAAATTGACCCTGTCTCTGGGGTTCAACAAATTTGTTTCAATAAATTAATATTGTGAAAAAATAAAAAAAAATAAAAAAAATATATGAAAAATAAACTTTATTGTATATCAAAAATAATCCATACGATTTTATCGAGAAAAAAATAATTTAATTGCTAAAAATAATATAGCAAAAATTGTTCAACTATTGGGACGTTTACCTTATCAAGAATTGGCGAATTTCGTGATCGAAAATCGTTTCTTTCTTCTCGCCGAGTGTTACGAGCGTTCCAGCGATCCGCGAAGGTTTTCTCGTCGCGTATAGCGAAACGAATGACTAAGCATTCTCAATGTTACATGCAATATCTCTTCTCGATGATTTATGCTCTCACACACGAAACTATTCCGCGAGCATCCAAGACATTTGTTTCCGCAAACGATCTTCGGCCGAGTATTCATATTTGTGTTATTTGCAAATATAATTAATCGTGTATGCACTCGGAGTCTGATACACCGCGAGAACTTTTCTCATGAGAGAACAAAAAAAACGGATGTTGATTGGTATTAAAAATATATCTTTTGTTTACTTTTTGTATATTCAAGACAGGTTTTATCGAAATATCGTAAATACAGGATGTTGTATTTCAAAATGAAAATAATGGAAAATTTTTGAAAATTTTACATAACGAGCGAGTACGGGATCGCTTTTTTTGACATTTTTGAATTGATATTTTGCTGTTCTTCCATACGGAGAGAAAAAGTCCGAGAAAAATTATCATGCTGTCTCACGATAAAAATTTTCGCGCAGCACTGTAAAATTTCTAACGCTTTTAGAGCAATTTTTCCAAGATTTTTCAGAAAATTTCCTATACATGTCGTTTGCACAAGCTTTATAGAGACAGCATGGTAATTATTCTCGGACTATTTCTCTCCGTGACTTCGCATAATGCGCTCTATTTCGATTAAGGAGGTTGGCTACATATAATTAAATGATAAAAATTCGTTCAAATTTGAAGAGAATATTCTTCTATATGAAATACGTGAATACAATTTTTTTTAGAATTTTCGACTACGTATTTTTCGAACAATTGAACCATGAAATAGCCATTTTTAGACAATATAGATATACATTCCGTGTATAAGGACGTAACTTTATTACTTGATTACTCAAAAATAATATAGACGATATTTTATTCTAAATTTATATAAATTTTTTTAGTGACAAAGAACATTCTCTCTAATTTTTATCATGTTCTTAACAAATTTCCTTTCCCTATACTTTAATGTAAAACGTCATTTATTTTCGCCATTTGTAGCCAACCTCCTTAATTGATTACAGGTTTCATCTCTTTTTTTAATATGTATAAAACACATCCGCATCGACGTTTTTTAAAAGTATTTTAAAACGTTATATTATAAATTATAAACACTAAACTATTTCACTATTCACTATTCACTATTGATTGAAAACTATTGGAACTGACACTTGATTGAACTTGTCAAATTTTTAGAAAATGTTTTTCGGTAACGAATTACCTGCCGAGACCAAGCACGTCTTATCCCGACACTTGACATCGGCCTACTGATTCAAAATTTTGTCATAAAACAACAATTAAGGCCTTAATCGATTTTTCCACTCGACCTCGACCGATCACCATGGAAACACTAATGACATAGTGATTAACGAAAATTAAAAATTTTTTTTTCCTCATTACGCTCGACGAATTTTCTCTTTTTTTTTTTAATATTTACGATCCCCGAACTATTCAGATATATTTGACCAGGTATAATTGATGTAAATAATAGAAAATTGTTCTGCAAGTTTATTTCGCATGAGCTGAGAATATTTAGCGTGTTCGAGGACTTCCAGCCTGATTTTTTGAAAATCGAAAATAGAAAAATCTCAAAATTTCAAGTGGCGATATCTTTTCGTGTCCTCGACGATATCGTCTTCGTAAGAGGTAATTTCTGAAAATTTTTGCAAGACGAAATGAATTATTCAAACATCAAGGTCATTATTTCCAAAGCAGCGCACGTTGAATTTTTTAAAATGATGAGTAGAGAGATTGTCCATAAGTTAATTCGCTCTATTCCGATAAATTGATTACAGCCCTCGTGTTTTTTTTAATATAGCATTTTTTATCGCAAAATTTTCTGTAAATAACAAAAATGTTACTTATACGGGGTGAAATCCAAGAATTCATATTGAAAAATTGAAAAACTGATTCAAAAGTCAATTTTTTAACTGTTCTTCTAGGTGCATACTTCACGTAAAATCGATTAGAGCCCTTATGTTTTTTTAAATATAGGATTTTAAGTAACATCTCTATAAACGTTATGTAAAAATTTCACGACGATTAGAAAGCTTCTCATTAAGATAATAATTGTTAAAAATGACTATTTTTTGTATCTTTGTTTCAAGTTGCTATTTTGTATAATAATTATCTCATTAACGAGCTTCCTAATTTAAGTTAAATTTTGCACTGATCTTTCTATGTCGTTAAAGAAGCTTCATTTATTTTTTCAAAAAAAATTTCATCATTCCTTTTGTGCAATCACATAGAGAAATCACATAGAGACCAGTCATCGAATGGCCTTGAATTTCAAACATGTTTTTCTTAGTCCATTTCCAGCAACATTTCTTAATAAATGTTTACTCTCGAACAACTTCGTAAATAGAAGAAAAACGTCAAATTTTTTATTTTTGTCGTAATAAGGATTCAACACACTTAATTTGCATTAAAAACATATATTTTATTTACTTTTACTTTTTTTTATGTACATTTCATATTTGAGACAGTTGTATCGAAATGTTCTTTATTAATGTACATTTAATGATGAGCAAGCACAATTTACGCGAAACCCGATTCCGCGAACAGAGGCAAGAGCGCATTGCGGAGACAAAGTCCTTGATCGCTTTTATCAGAATCCGCAATGACGAAGCTTTGATTAGGAATTAGCGAGGAACGGTCATTCGTACGTAAGCATTTGTGCAAAATTTCGAAAAAAATTTCGTGAGAGGACGGAGAAATAAATATAGATGCGGATTCCCTCAGGAAAATTCCGAGAAATCGTTAAGATAGTTCTTGTGAAAAATTTGGACAAATTTCCTTGAAAATTTGCACAAATCTTCTTCGATGTGATTTGAACATGTGGTCCAAATTTTAAAAGGTTTTATCACGTAGAAATCAAAATATTTATTAAAAATTGTATTGTATATTTATTGTAAATTGGTATTGTATTAATTGTATTTATTAAAAATCATGATTTTTCGTGTTTGACGTTACGATGTTCAACCCTCAATATTTTGACGTCTAGATAGTGAAACTTCTTGAAATTTTGCACAGATTTTTATATAACATCGAAGAAACTTTAATTCTTCAAAAAAATCTCACATAAAATTGTTTGAAATTTTTTTTTAATCACGTAGAAAGTATACCCGACCTTGGACGACCTTGAATTTAGAGTATATTGTTCTTTAGTCAATTTGCAGCAACTTTTATTAATTAATTTATTCCCGCAAATTACCTTGAACGTCAGAAAAACCGAGATGAATATTTTTTATTCGACTGTACGAACGTGTATAGGAAATTTTCTTGGAAAGTGTCCCGGAAAAAACCCTCGCACCGATCCGTCGCGTACGAAGCGAGGGAAAAAAAAAGACAGGATCGTGTTTCACACGGATCGATTTTTAATCAAATCGCGTGGTGAATTTTGCGATAAGAGGACACAAATGCCTCTGCTTAGGTTAGCCGGTACAAGATAAATTTGCTTTCGTTGTGACAACACACGTGCTGTACGTTTCCATTGTTCAGACGCGGAATGCGCGAGTCCGCTCGATGGAATCGCGCTGGAAGCTTTTCTCTCGGCGTCGCGTTTATCTGCAATTGACCCGTGATCCGTTATAACGCGCCGCTTCGTGCACACGCGTACATTTATAGACGCACGTTCAATGGATCCCAATTAACTCTGTTACGAAATACTCGTGAGTATTCCAGAGAGCCGATCCTCTCTTCTTTCTTCCCGCTCGCGCGCTCCCTTCCCACCGCTCGCAGCGCCGCGGAGAAAAAAAAAACGCGCTCGACGAAACAAAGCGTCGTCTACCGGCGAATATTGTTTTCGTCGCGCCGCGAACACGCCGCAGGCTATCGTTTCGCGTCACTCTCTCAAATCTCGAATAGTGAAAAGATTTTCGCGATAACGAGCCTACTCTTGCAGCTCGCGATAAATCATTTTCAATTTTTCGTCTCGCCGAAAAAACACGCGCGCCATTTTTTACGTCCGTACGCAGCGATCGTGAGTCTCCCGTAAAAATCGGACGTTAGAAATTTCGCTTAGAGGGCACGGGGACGCTCGTCGAGCGTCGCTTCTCCCGAATTGCGGAATAAGCATTTTTCTCGACGAACAGCGTCTCGTCGACGCTGCAAACAAAGAACGTGTTTGATTCACTTCTTGTTTTTTTTCTCGTAACTATCAAAGTTCTTTCTTCGAGATAACAGCAACACGATACGTCGTTTTGCTATTTATAATACTGTCGTAAAAATCGAGCTTCAGAAAAATACTTTGTCATCGTGTTTACATTTTATTTCAATTCATTTAATTCATTTTATCATTATGATGTTATAACACGGATTATAATACGGATGACAAATGGATTTTAAATTATATCTTGTCGTAAAATTAATTCGTTACTTAATTTTTATTGTGTATCATAAAAGTGCGTTTGAAATTAAAATTATATATGGACGATTTTTATTCAGAAATTACGATTTTTTACGTCATTTTATTTTACAACTAGCACAGTGGTTCGAGCGTTTTGCGCTCTCGCTGTGATTTAAAAAATGGGTCAAAATCCAGTTCTTTGGATTGTTTACTATGAATTCGTGGATTTCGTCTTGAATAAGTAGCATTTTTGTTATCTACGGAAAATTTCGTGAGTCACACTGAGACTCGTGGACCCAGGAAAATTTCAATTTGCGATATCTTTTCTTTTTTTGGACGAAAACTATTTTATAAAGTGTGGTTTTTAAAGATTTTTGCAAAACTAAGCGAATGGCGTTGGAATTACGGTCATAAATCCATTTTTTTAAAAGTTATGACTCCTTGAAGATTTTTGAAAAAATGGAAAGGGGTATACCTTAAAAAAATCGCAAAATTTTTCGAATTTTTTTAAATCGATTTTAAGACCTTATTCGATCGGAAATTTCCCGTAGATAACGAAAATGCTACTTATTCGAGGCGCAATTCA
>JAPYYW010003762.1:0-13603 GCA_030522545.1 Cremastinae sp. A BG-2022a | reverse complement strand
AACGAGTCAGCGAGCGCGAAGCGCGCACGGAGTGGGGGGCCATAAAAATCTTCCCCTTGGGGGCTTTTGCGTTCTTATTGAGGTAGTGAACTGTACTTTAAAAAATTGCAAATTGTGCATTTTTTAAAATAAAAATTATCGAAGTAATAAATGAATTATGTTGAAAAACCAATAAACGAACAAGAATATTTTCTTCAATCTTCGAAATTTTTAATCTGAAAATATTGCTTCAAAGAAATTAAAAAAAAAATAAAATAAAACAATGAGAAGTAACTACTACAGTTACATTTCAAGCAAACAATATTTTCCAAAAAGTACTTTCCCAAAAAGTTTTGTGACCGACATGTTGAAAATCTCTTCATCCAAATCAAGTTGAATACTTTTTACAAATTTCTTTTAAACATACTTTTTACTGTAATTCGATAATACTAAAATAAAGAGTCAAATTTTTAGGAATTAAGAATTATCGTAGTGATCCAAAAAGTATATTTAGTAACGTTAAAACTTTTATTAAAGTTGTTTTTATTAAGGTTAGAAAACCTATCAATGCTTGGAGTGTATATTACTATATAGAGCTCTGGGTAACGTTTTGTCGTCATTTATCGTTAATAATTTATCCAAAAGGCCCAAAACCTCAAACTTTTCATTTTTCTACAGTTTTAAAAAGTATTTAATAAATATAATAAATAGTTTTTACAAAGAGTCACTCATGTGCAAAGCAATCGCTTTTTTTTAAAATAAAGGTACACAGAATTGTGTTCTCGCATGAACTCAATGTTAAAAATCGAATTTTCAATACGAATATTTCCATTAAATGGTCGGTACAGAGACAGATTTTTTCGCGGATTTTGTAGCTGGAAACTTTTCCAATCGTTTCATCCCAAAATGATAAACTTTTCTTTTAATCAACATTTTTGACAGACATCCTTAAATGTAATCTCAAACAACGAAAAAAGATACAAATAGTATACGTATACACGATAAAATTAAAAAAAAACGAAACACTAAATGAAAATAAGTTCGAGAAAGTTCGATAAGAGGGAATGTCAGTCCTTATTATTGTGGGTCAACGTTCGTGGTCAGTGAAAAGAGATGCGAGAGATGGGAATGAGGAGGAGGAGGAGGAACGAATAAGAAAAGTTCTTCTGCTGGTCGTCGAGCTTCTAACGTGAGCACGTTCCTTTCTACGGTTTCACATGTACCGCAAACAGTGCGAGGCCCGATGTGTAATAGAATCTTGGTAGTCACGTACACGCACCAACACGTACGTGCGAGATAATGGATGAGCAACGCGAGAGGAAGTGCGGGGTCAACGAAGAGAGAAAAGAAAAAGAGAGAGAGAGAGAAGGGAAAGCTTCAAAGCGCACGAGTCCCTTAACGAACTCCCTGTTGCTTATATTCTCTCAAATTTTCATTGCTCCTGCCCTCGTTGGTGATGGCAGAGGGGGACAGAAAAAAAAAGGCTCGACATAATCAAATCATCTTCTCGGTCATTCAGCCATTGACTTCGTACATCCAGAATATACGAGCGAGCACTCGAGATACTTTAATTGCACGTGGGCCTCCGAGATCAAGTACATTTTCGTTCCTCATCCTCTCCCTGTTTTTTTTTCTCTCCTTATTTTCATCCTCATTTTCTTCTCTCTCCCTCTCCCTCTTTCTATATATACCTTGTGTATTTTTTTTTTACTTTTTCATTTATAATTATTTACCGAGAGACTGCCTTGTTTTATTCTGATTATAATTACTTTTTACTCTTTGGTTTATAATTATTTACCGAGATACTGTATACCTTGTTTTATTTTAATTATAATTTTTTTTTCCTTTTTATACTTATATACTTTTATTAATTATGTTTATTTCATATTTTGTTGATTTTATTTATTTTCATCTATTATATTAATAATCAATTATTAATATTATTTTATAATAAATAATTATTATTCATTATTATTCAATAATTAATAAGAAATAAATATATTTATTTCGTTCATATTGATTTATTATTAATTTTTTTGTCTTTACCTTATTTTTATTCTCTATTAACATATTTTTCTTGCTATAATACTGTTTATTATTTATTTCTTGTATTATTCTCACATCGTATCATGAATGCACTCTGCATTTTTAATAATTAAAAATTAAGTTTAATGTTGAAGTTTTCTTTTTTTGTATCCTTTTTTTTACCAAAAGGTTCATTTTAAGGCATATTTATAATAATTCGTCTCGTTGTGGTAATTAATGAATGCGATACGCCTAACAGACGATACTCAACGCCGGAAACTTGAAGCGATAACAATTATCGCGGTTTTTTTACTCGCTTCTCTTTTCATGTTTCCAGTGAGATATAAAAATTGAAAATCTGAGCAATTACTTTCGAATCTTATCGAGCGACTCATCGTGACGAATTTTTTTTTGGATATCATTTTTTATGTTGTATTTTTTAAAGATATGTATGAAATTTGTCAAAAAATCATACAATCTTTACGAAAAATTGTGTCTGTAAGATTCGACCGTTTATCCAATACTTTTACAGCTTCTAAGATGGAAAATAATTCTTGAATTGGCTTTTTTTGTATAATTTTAACACTATATTTAATTGAGATGTTTTCAGAACTTTGATTTTTTTTAATTTCGTGGTCAGTATTTTAATGTTAAATATTTAAACGAGAAATTAATAAATTGGACAGGCATTTTTTTCATCATTCTAAAAAGTACTAAACGTCTGTTTATAAACAAAAATGTATCGTTTTTTGGATGAGTATAATATACATAAACATAACTAAAATAAAAATCCATAATTTTTGTTCAAGAAGGCATTGTACAAAAATTAAAAAGATATATAAAATAAAATAATATAATAATTAATAAAAAATGAAATAAAATATATATTCGAGTATACGATATGTAAAAAAAAGTTATGTATACATATATAAAATATACATATATAAAATATACAAAATAAAGTACAACAATATAAAAAAATGATAAAAAATATGAAATAAACTTTAAATACGAAATAACAAAAAAGTATAAGATAAAAATAATTCGTCTATAGTACAATGGTGAAAATCCTTTTGAGATTCAAAGACTGGATATTGTATATTTCTGGTCCCAAGGCAGCGAGCTCGGTGAACATTTGGCGCATTAAATGCTTCCCCGAAAAATATTCCGGCGGGAATTGGAAAAGTAAGGGCGCGCGAACCGCAATGTTTTGCATAATAATTTTTTCCTCTCGATGGCTGTCAGCGGGAAAGTGTAAAAAATGGCGAAAGGGAGGCGAGAAGCGATGGGTATAGAGCAAACAGGGAGAAACTCGGACGGATGAAAGCAGGATCGATGATTCGCACTCGGGCTCAACCCCGTCGTGCCGCCCCTGGAATACGTGTACATCGGTTTTTCCACTTCAGTCGCTCGAGAGCTCTCTCTCTCTCTTTCTTTTTGCACTCCCCGAGCCCACGCACTCGAGTATTCATCCATGCAACCGTCGATGAAACTTCACACAGTGTGTGTCCCCACGAAATTGAAAAAAAAAAAATTGACAAAGGGATCGTCCACCGATGACAAGTTCAATATCCGCTTTTATCAATACGTCCACAAATAAATACGGACTTCTGCGTGTATTAGTGGAAAAAAAAATAATGTACGGAGACGAGAGAAGCGATCGGAAAAATTGTCGATAAATCGCAACGAGCCGTTCGTTTGCGGTAAAATATTTCACAATCGATTCATATATCGATACTGTACTTTAGTCTTGCTTTTTTTGGGAATTTTCATGAGCAATTTCCACCTGAATTCATCAAGGAAGATTTTAGGATGACTTATTCTATTTTTTATTTTTATTTTTTAATATTTTGTTGTAGATTCTAAATAAAATAGACATGACTGTTTTTAGCTCTCTATCTTGACGCGTGCAGAAGTTTTGTAAATTTCTTTAAATATTCATATAGCTTCTACAATAGTTAAAATATTGTAACTTCATAGGGGGTCACTTTTTTTTGTTTTTTAATGTACTTTTTGGGAAATAAATTGAAAACTGAGAAAAATATATTTTTCGTGTCTTTTGAACCGTTTTAAGCTCAAAAATTGAATTTTCTTTCAATGGGATCCCTTCGATTTTTTTTTAATTCACAACATTCTATGTAAAAAAACAAAATTTTTAATCCCAGACCGGAGATGAGATTCAAATAACTTCATATCGAAAAAAAAAATTTCCATATAGTCATAGAGCGAAAAAAGATCAAAATTACAGAAAAAAATTGAAATTTTTAAAATGTATAAAACTTATAACTTCGTATAAAAAAAAAATTCCACAGTCTCAGAGCGAAAAAAAAGATCAAAATTACAAAAAAAATTAAAACTTTTTTTATACGAAGTTATTTGAACTCCATCTTCAGTCTAGGCTCAAAAATTATATTATATTATTTTTACAGTAAAAAATAAATTTACAGTTATTTCAAAGAAACTGTAAAAATTATTACAGTAAACTGTAAAACACTGTAGAAAACTTGTAAAAAATATGAACTGTAACATTTTTACAGTGTAAAAATATATAATTTTTACAATTTTTACTGTTAATAATATAAAAAATTAATCGTAAAAATCGTCAATTTTTACAGTATTTACAAAAATGGTAAAAATCGCCAATTTTTACAGTCACTTCGTCTTTTTCTCCTTCCTTCATCCGATAAATTCCATTAATATTTCTTTCTAGTATTTAACATTGGTATCTGAATATATAACAGTCCTGCGTATCAGAATTTCAAGAGGTCCGACATTAAAATTCATCCCCATAAGAAAAAATGAAATCTTTCGCCTGGAAAATTCGAGCTCGCGATATTTAAAATGGATTCTTCATAAATATTTTTTCGTTCATTGTGGAGTCTTCCAATTTAAGTTTAACTGGTGCATAAAGGTGAACGCATATAGGAAGAAACGCGGCTGGGTGTGCGAGCGCACTGAACCGCTCCGCTCGCTAGCAGGAAACGATTCTATTTCTTTTTTTTTTTTTTAACATCGAGCACGTGTAGCATCAACGCTCGTGCATGTACGCGTTATAATAAGAAGCGCACAATGGGGGGATGGGAAGGAGAAGCCGGAGGAGAGCGAAGCCTATCTCGGGTAACAACGCTTCCGGTCCAAGGCACAGCGCGCGCAACAGCCGACTTTTCCGCTTCCCTCCTTTTCCTTCTTTGCTCAACGTTTCGTTTCTATTTCTTTTTTTTTTTTTTAATGCACAGGAAAAAAAGAAAAACAAGTGGACAAGGAGGTACTTTATTCACGAAACGACGATTTAAAAAGTGATGACGAGTGATTTTATTTTCATTTGGATATATATATTGTTAAAAAGTGTGTGAAAAATTGCGCTATATCAAATTTGAAAAAGATTCACTGAATCTGAAGGAAAAAAAGAAAAACAAATGAACAAGGAGGTACTTTGTTCATGAAACGATGATTTGAAAAGTGATGACGAGTGGTTTTATTTTGGATATGTTGTTAAAAAGTGTGTGAAAAATTGTTGTGTCGAATTTGGTAAAGATTCACTGAACAGTATCAGAGTTATCGAACTTTTGAATTGTTTGACTTTAAAATTTTGTTTATAAGATAAATTCATATATATCTGTGACGTCACTGACAGATTTATTTCATGTTTGATATGTGGTGTTGATAACAGGCTTCAAATTTCAAAAGGTTTCACTAAATTTTTTTTATTTTTAACTATTACTATACAAGTTAACTATAGTAATAGTAATTAACTATTACTATACAAAATGTCAAAATTGTTTAAAAGTCTGCATAAACTGGTAATCGGTATTACAGTGAACAGAAAAAAATTAAAAAATTAACGACAAAAATATAAAATTGAAATTTCTTCAATTTATATAGTAAGAAACTCACTATTATTAGAATCAGTATACGTTCAGATCATTATAAGGTATTGCACTCGAATGAAATAAATCTTTTACGACACATCAATATCTTAAAATTTTGAAAAAACCTTTTTTTGAAGTAATATATGAGGAATTTAAAAATAGTCTTTTTATTGAATCTCACATAAGGGCCCATATGTTAATAATTGCCATCTTTTTAAATTAATTTTTCAAGTACTGTATAGGTTGCAAGACCTCTTTGAATTTTGCATACATTTTAATATAATACTAAAGAAAATTTATGCGAGTTTTGAGAGAATTCTGTCTCAAAATTGTTCAAGTGATGACTTTACATACGGCTTACATAATTTAGAATTTTTGTAGAAAATTCCATTAAAATTCAAACAGAAGGTTTTTTTATGCAAGCTCTTATGCAAAACTATGTATTTACATTTCTTCAAAAAACACAGAAAGTCTTACTTTCACATAAGACTATTTTTTTCATAGAAAATTATATTTATCAATTATTTAGTAATTATTTTCGGTAAATAATTTCAGTAGAAATTTAGTAAAAAAAACAACATACAAAATATACAATTACAATTTTTTTCATAAAAAATTTCACATACAATACGACCGAGATTATTTTTTATATAAAATTTCTTACAAAATCAAATTTCAATTTTATTTTTCGTAAGAAAATTTGTTAAAAACGCAACCGCGATGACTTTTCGATGAAAAAAATTCGTGCGAAACGTAATCGCAGTCGTGACAGGTAAAAAATTGGTACATTTCTATTTTGCTTACTATGGTTACTTATTTTATAAAAAAAAATTCTCTGCGTGTATATACGAACGAATTCTTAGCACAGAAAATTCCCTCGGTTTATACAAACGGGGTGCTCACCGAGCCTATTTCCTGAAAACTCGAAGATCGAGCTTCCTGTGCCGCGCTAATTCTCTTTTTCCTAGTGAGGAAAGAGAAGAATAAAATGGCTCGAAACTGGAGGAAGGAAAACTTCGCGCTTCATGGTTCACGAAGCGGAGCGGCTTTGAAAATTCGTCAAACTTGCACCGTGCACTATTTTTTATTAAAAAAAAAACTTTTTTACCGTAACATTGTAACAAAAAATAATCTGTACGTTATTTTTTACCCTATTTATTTATTTATTTATTTATTTATTTATTTATTTATTTATTTTTATATATAAAAGGGAAAATTAGAGATTTAATCTTTGATAAAAAAAAAGACTTTATAACAAATTGGTAAAATTTATTGGTAATTAAACTTCATATTTTAGCTACAAATTATTCATTTTTTTCGTGGTAGCTTTACTATGAATTAACATTTTAAGCAAACTTTAAATATTTCAGACATTTGGTATTATTAAAAATGAATAAAATTTGGTGAAATCTGTTTAAATTTCTAACTTATTTTCAAAGCCATAAATCAAACGTGTGAAATAAAGACAGTGATGTCATTATTTCCTGTTTATATTCAGGGCAAATAAATATGAATTCCCCTCAGGAATCAATGATATTATTCTAAGAATAGAAGATCCGATGATTCTAAAATAGTTTAGTGAATCGTGAACCTGTCAAAAAAGTATAGCTTCTTTCACATCACTTTAATTTAAATAGTATTTGAATTGGAATAGTTTTTCATAAATCACAAAAATTCAAATACTACTGACGTCGCTTTTCGCTATTTTTAAAATTACTCCAATTTACATTGTATTGAAACTGAAGAGATTTTTTTTTCAAATCACTTTAATTCATATAGATTCAGAAAATAAGAAAGTGATTTAGAAAAAAACCACTCCAATTTAAGTATACTATTTGAATATAAACACCATTTGAATGAGAGTAGTTTAAAAAATTGTTCCAATTTATATACTATTTGAATTAGAGTAATTTTTTTCAAATTTTTTCAATTCAAATACCATTTATGAATAGGAGTGATTTTTTTTTCAAATTACTTCAATTCAAATAGATTCAAAAAATAAGAATAACTTGAAAAAAAACCACTCCAATTCAAGAACCTTTTGAATACAAATACCATTTAAATTGGAGTACTTTAAAAAAATATTGTCAAAAAAATGTTAACTATAGTATTTAAAATCAATTTTCGTACATTATGTAACAAGTACAGACCATCTTGAATGATCTTGACTTTAGAACGCAATCGAATCAATTTTATTTAAATCTCACTTAAAGTCAAAAAGATTCCCAAATTATTTCCCAGTAATCCCCATCATAATAAAGAACTTTCACTACCTAAAAAATCTTTACTTAGAAAATAGTTGTAACCTGATCATAATGCACATTAATTATCATAATACATGATAAATATAGAGCAACAATATTTCTGCGCAGCGAGAAGCAGATCGAGGACGAGAGAGTTCACAGAAAATATTTTCGCAATGAGTCGTAACTATATATGTACATGAAGCACAACATTGGCTGAAGTCCGGACGAAAACAAATGGTCTGAAAAGAGGTTGAAGTATGTAATAATTGATGAGCAAGAGGGCGTGAGGGATTAAAAGGGAAGGGGGGGGGGTGAGTTTGGGTTGGGAGGAGGAAAGAAAACAAACGAGAGGGAACTTTGATTCAGAGACGGACAAAGCGCACACAGCTGATGCCGGAGTCAATATAACCCGTTCTTGTAATACGGTGATATATATAGATGTAAACGGAGGCACGTATACGGAATAAGAAAACCGGTTCGTCAAACGGCGCCTGTGGGAACAAAGACAGGTTATTCTTGGCTGACGTCACACGCATGCGAACGAGAGAGCCGAGAGACCCGTAAGAAAAATAACGAGGAGCAAAAGAACTAACCCCCGACGTGAGGTAAGAGAAAGATACCGTCTGATCGAGAGTTCGTGAACCTTGCCAAGTACAAACCTCGCCAATTACACTCTCTGCCTTTCTTCCATCTATCCCTCTCTTCATTTGTTTTTTTCTTTTTCATTCTCCTTTTAAAACTTACTTAACCCTAATCACTCACACCTCCGGAAAATTGCACGTTACTTGTATGAAGTCCAATTGGATTCAAACAACTTTAGAACCTTTTCAGGTTCGTTCAATGATATTGGCTAAACATTGGTCATTTTATTAAGAAATGATACGAAATAAGAAAATCGTAGACTGATGTAAAACTCTATAAACTGTAACTTTATATAAAGTCACCATTGTTTTTAAACCAGAAGTCCAATTGGCCTTAGATAACTTTAGATCGTTTTCAGGTTCGTTCAATGATATTGGCTCAAAATTGTTCATTTGATTAAGAAATGATACAAAATAAGAAAGTCATAGACTGATCTAAAACTCTATAAACTATAACTAAAGTCATTATTGTTTTTAAGCCAGAAGTCCAATTGGCCTCAGATAACTTTAGATCGTTTTCAGGTTCGTTCAATGATATTGGCTAAACATTGTTCATTTTATTAAGAAGTGTATATACAAAATAAGAAAGTCATAGACTGAACTAAAACTATAAACAATAACTAAGTCATTATTGTTTTTAAATCAGAAGACATTTGAGATGTTTCCTATTTTTATATGTAGATTTTTCATCTAAAAAAATCACATTTGCTACCATTTTTCAATTGACTAGTAGTAGTGGCACAGAGATTTAGTTCAACTATTCTGTTTATTGGATTTAACAATTTTGGATTTAACAATTTTCTTGCTAACATTTACGCAGAAGGAAATTGGTTCCTTCCTTTCTTGCATAATGACATTTTTATTACGTCTTTGTAGTTCTATTGATAACACCAATATCTTATCTATTTAAACTTCTCTATATTCACAATGTTCGTCGTAGGAATATTATCTGTTTCAATGTCATCCTATATATTATGTGTTCATCAACCGTTGAAATACTCAACCAGTTCCATTGATCAATTCATCAATGAATATGTCAATTATGATCTCACAGTTTCGTATTTGGCTTCGAAATGTTTTATTGAATTAAAACCAATTTAATCTCAGATAGTCTCTGAAATTTCCAACCATATTTGAAGTGCTATTTCCAACTATAGAATTTTATTTCCAACTGTACCAATATTGCGAGATTCATAGATTTTTTTTCAGAGTCTTTTCCAATCACCCATATCATTTTTCATATCTTCGTCACTTTTTGCTTCGTCTAAACTTTCTTTCTCAGTATTTTCTCCTCTCTTTTTCTATATTTTTTTCTCCTTGTTTGTTTGTTTGTTTGTTTTTTTTCACTCCGCTTTCTCGCATTTTCTGCAAACGGTTTTGTGATTAATCTCGAGAGCTCTCGAGCGATTCCTCGAGTTGTTCTCGCAGACTCGCCCGAGCCACGCGAGTGATTCATCGGCGTCTCGGAGCTGGAAGTAAAAAATAATGATAATAATCTTACGTCCGAGAATAAACGAGAGTCAATGGGAAGCTGAGTAACGCCAGTGACACACACCGTTCACTCGCTAGAAATTTATCATTTTTTCAGCTTCGTACCTGTTCATTAGGTTTATTGCGTGATCGCTATTCCCTCTATCATTAATTCCAATGGTCTTGGATCACCCTAATCGCTCTTTATCTCAATTTTATTAATCCACGCCATTGTTTCAATCAATTCAAACGAAAGTTATTAAATATCGTAATTTTCAAATATAATTAATTTTTCATTAACAAAAATAAGCAGGGAAAGAAAAAGGAAATTAATTTAAAAAAACGTAAAAAAATGACGAGATCTTGAAAAATTTGCAAATTTTTGTAGCTACTTTTAAAGATTTCAAAATCTCACGAAACGAAAGAGACATTCGTATTTATTATTTCGACCAGCAGATGTTGCGAGCCGTGATATGACGAAATCCGGAATTTCCAGAGAAAGAGAAAGAAGTAAACAGGACGATCGTAGGTGAATAATTCTCGAGTGCAGATTTGTTTCATTTCGTATGGAACTTGTCCCAAATTTCTCCAGGATTCAAAAAAAATATACTCGTGAGGATTTTTCGAGTTTAAGATTTTTGGGAGCAGCTGGCTCGCCATATATCTCTCGACACGTTGCATCCTTTTCTACGTCCATCGAGAGCCCAAAACCTCCTCTGGGATATGGTCGAGTTTATGGAGAAGGGCGAACGTATACGCCCATGAAAACGTCGACGTGTTCTATTCGTCCTTACGATTCGTTCTTTAAAGGTCGGAAAACCGTCAGCTGTGTCGAAGCTTGTGAGAAATTTTCGATGCCTGAGACGAAGAATCGAAATTTTATGAGATGAGGAAAATAAGAGTGCCAGGAGATAGAGAGAGAAATGGGGAGGGGGGGAGAGAGAGAGAGAGAGAAAAAGAAAGAGAAAAACGACTTCGCACCAGCTGTTCTCGTCGAACAATGATCCACAGGTTAGGCAATTTATACAAAGAGGACACAAGCACACCGAGCGTTACCGCAACTTTTTTCTCATCAACTCAAAGTGCACCGGGGCGCTCGGGCTAAGAAATCTCCATCCACGCGTCTTGTGAAAATTCAAAAGATTTTCGAGCTCGATTGTCCAAGTACACGAGTCACAGGTTTTTCTCGCATCTTTTCCTTTATTCGGGACCTGTGAGAATCTGTCTCGAGTCCGTTCTCGATAATTTACGTTTTTTTTTAATCCAAGAAATATACAAAAAAAGATTTACAATTTGCAGTGCAATTTTCACATTGTTTTTTATCCAAGAATTTATTTATTTGTATTCCATATAAACTGCGTAAAATTTTTTTGGTTAATTTGGTTAATTCAATTTAATTTTTTGTTAAAAATATATTAAGTATTTTTATTTATGGATTGTTTTTTATCCAAGAATTTATTTATTCGTGTTGCATATAAACTGCGTGAAAAGATGGTTGATTTAACCAAACCGGTGGTCATGGAGGGTTAATAAAATATTAGGTTTATTATTTTAGATGATTTTTCTTTAATTCGACTCGAATTCTGTCCAATTCAACTGAATCAATCAAAAGTTTGTGTGTCTGATTTTTATACATTAGTTTTTATCTAACTTCTGTTTAATTTGATGAAAAATTAAACAAAAGTTTAGTTTTGTAGGAAGTTAAATTACTGCAACTAAAAAAAGAATAACATCAAACAGTATATTGGTTTGACTGGCAAAGCATCGATCGAAACGCCTTAATCAATTTTCCGAAGTCGTGATATGAAATTTAATCACAGGCAAGAGAGAGTCTGTCGACTTTTAAATCGATATGACAACTAAAATTAACAAGTGGCAACTTTAATCAAGACAATCAAAATATTGTTTTTCGTTAATATACAAAATTTTTTTAAAATTACGATTGGTTCGTATGAAATTATAAATTGGATAAAAAATATCAAATATATTGAATATACATTTTTTTTAAATCCAAGTATTTTATTTTTAATTCATTAATTTAAAAAATAATATTTATTATGTAAAATTTCAAAGGAAATCATACTGCCATTCAATTGCCAATTGACTATAATTAAGGAAAAGTTTTTGTCAATTGTTCACATAATATATTCCTCGTCATTGATTCTCAAAATTTTTATTTACATAATTCAACTATTATCTCAATTCCTTTAACGAAATATACAATATTGAGCGTTTTCCTGTAAGGTCTCGTGATGAAATTTCATATATTTAAATTAATTTTTGTAATTCCAATATAGTTAACGACCCATACAAATTTTTTTATACTGTACAGTTTTATTAATTTTATTATTTTATTAATTTTATTTATTTTAATTTTATTTATTTTATTTATTTTGTAAATAATCTAAAGATTTATATTTAATAAAATCTGTAAGAGCACGAGTACGATAATTCATGGATTACTTTCCATGTACGATTCCCGAAAATTATGGTCTAAAGTTAGCCGAGTTTATTTCGAGTCGAGGGGGTAACGGTGCGTTGGTCTTTTTGTCGAGAGCGATATGGAGGCCCTAGACGAAAATATGACCGAAAAATGAGAGTCGAGCCGGGCTCTCGTTATCTTTCGAGCCGTTATTTAATAACGATGAGTCAGCTCGTCGAACATTCACGCAAAATAACAACGACAATGGACACAATGAGGAGAGAGAGAGAGAGAGAGAGAGAGAGAGGGAAATCTCGAATATGTTTGCGCCTTTGAAAGATTTTTCAGTCAAGCGCGAGGTACTTTGGCCCCAAACTTGGATTTTCGTATTTTTAGTCGCTCATCGACCAATAATCATCGCGGACTTTACTCTCGGCTTTCTTCCTATTTGCGCGATATGCCGACTCGGTTGCGCAACAAACACCATCAACGGGAAATATTCTCAAGGAAATTCGAAACTTCGGTGTTAATTGTAGAAAAATAAAAGAACGTTCTCGCGTGGCGATTGCGCGAATAATGGGCTCGTCCTGTTTTTTTTACTACGAATCGCGCTTGTTTACGAGAAACGTCGCTTATTTTGGAAAACAATATATTCTTTTGTCTCCCCCGATACTTTCTTGCTTTCCCTTTATACGGAACGAGAAAATTCATTAATTTTTCATAAGTCAACACGAACATATTCTACATTTCGATTTTGCGGATATCTTTTTTTTTTAATTTTCTGCAAAAAGTAGTCGAATGAAAAATTATTTGTAAAAATTAGTGCAAGACATTCGAAGAATATCGATTGATAAGAACATTGTGTTTTGAAAAATAGACAATTAATCCTTTAAAATAAAAGCATTATTATTTTTTTAATGAATTTACACAATATTAAAATTTTCCTTTATA
>JAPYYW010003761.1:0-18961 GCA_030522545.1 Cremastinae sp. A BG-2022a | reverse complement strand
CTCCTCTATTTTGTTTAATAATAAAAACTGTATGTCGTTTTTCACAAAAGCTTCACTGTTGTAGAATTCCTTACAATGACGCAGCTCCGTATCGGTAGAAATTCAACTGCTGACTGAAAAAATCGAATTCTAAATAACACAGGTGGGAAAGGAGAGGGGGAACGCGTTTGACAATGATTCTGCAAAGTTTAAAGTTTTATCCGCAGTTATCGTAGTATGTTTCAACCTATCATTATGCTCAACAGTTGAGAAGCCATAAATACATTTTCAAAAAAAACAGGCAGACGCAGTTCGTTGAGCTGCGCATAAAGAATGTAAAAAAAAGTAAAGATCTGGTAAACGTGATGTGCAATTTGTTTGAAAAATAAAAAAAAACTGCGTATGGCTGGATCGAAGGTGAATAATACAGGAATTAGGAAGAGTATACAGTCCTCGCACTGAGAACTTTTTTGTCGTGTAATTACGAAATACATTTTTCGATCTCTCCGAACAGCCAACTTTTATTTCTGCCGAGGGTTCAACGATCCTGTGAGTCATAAAAAAGATTTTTCCCTCTCTCAGTCTTTTGCAGATATTCCCAGTGGCAACTAAAAACTTTACAAATGGCAGTGAGTATTTTTATCATTTTTTTTTTTCAAATTGATGCAGGTATATATTGTCTCACAAAGAAAACGAGAAATAATAAAAGTTTTTTCGTTACTTATCCAACCTATATTTTACACTTTATATATACTAAATGAGAAAAAATAATTGGCTGATATTGTTTGCTTAAAATAAAAAATATTATGTACAATTTTTTTATTTTACTTATTTAATTTTTTTTACTTGTATTTTTTTAATATTACATATTATAGATTAACATGTACATGTACTTTGTAAAACATGTACAAATTTTACGAAGCTCGTTACTATAAGAAATAATCTTTAACAAATTGCACGTTTAATCTTATCGAAAATTATAAAAACTTATGAATTTTATATTTTAATAAAAGTTTATGCAAAAAATATTGAAAAAGTCATAAATGAGTAAAAATACATACTGAATATTATATAATTTTTTTAAAAGTTCAGGAAGTTCATCCTTCTATAAAAAACTTTTCATCGATCTTCAGAAAATAATATGGATGATATTTATATGTAAATAAAATTTTACAATTTTTTTTTAATCCAAGGGAAGCTTCTTTGATGTACTGTAAATGATTTACCAAACTTCACCACCTAGAAGTCAAGATACTTATGATTGAAAATCGCAATATTTCAATCGTGCTATTGTAGAAGAGCACTGAAAATTTAATTTTTTTCACAATTATCTCCATACCTAAAATTTAATGCATATGTGGAGGTCATATCACAGAAAGTTTGTGCAAATTTTCAACATAATTTAAGGCGCATTAAACCACTTTGAACTCGCGAAAAGAGGGTATATTTTTCACAATTTTTTCAAAGAAAACGATAAATGTTTTTTGTTTTATGAGTACGGGTATTCATTATACACATATCGAAGATGGTTTAAAAATTTTTATTACTGAAATACTAACAATAATTTTGGGTGTGCATCGTTTTTAGATGGACCTTGCGAAAAAGTTGGTGGTAAGTGGTTGACAGCTTCACAACCACATGGTTCATATAAAAAATACAAAAAAATATGCATATAGACACTAGGTATATGGTACCACGAAGGGGATTTTTGATATTTAAAAAAATGGCGGACAAATTACGTTTTTTTTTCGATTTTTATCGAAAATTTTCATCGTTTTTCGAAAAAAAAAATAAAAGGAGGCCCTTTATCGAAAAACCCCTACGTGGTGCTATAGAGATTAGATTTACGAACATTTTGAGACTAGATTTATGTAAATCAGATGAAAATAGATTTTTTGGTAAGTTGTCAACCATGTTGAAAAATGTAATTTCGAGAAAAACGCTTTCAAAGTCTACCGCTCGGCATATGGTCGTGCATTGGAACAGTTTCACATAAAATGCAGTATCTCCATCAATTTTATAAATTTATTTATAAAACGTGGTGAGAGCATTCTCAACAAATGTATCTTTCAGCAAATGAAAAAATTTTTTTTTTAATTTCAAAGTGGTTTAGTGCCTTAATCTTACTTATGATATTTTTCGTTTATTTGTGTAAAAATTTGTATAATACCATAATTATCGATTATTTATTATTATTGCATATTCATTTATTATTTCATATATAGAATTTTTGAAATCAATACTAAGGGAAATAACATTCGCAATTAACTTTTTTTTTTTTTTACCCTTTTAAAGGATAGTCTTGGTCGAGCCAGAGACTTGTTAGCAATGAACGAGCGAGTCTTCGGCGTAATGGGCGTCTGGCCTTTGAAACCGTCTTACGTTAAATTCGCAATTTGGTTTGTCTATCACGTCGTCATAGTTAGCGCAACGATGCTGGATCTTTTAGAAGTTTACGGCGACTTAGACTTGATGATTGTTAATATTACGGAAAACGCGTGGAATTTTATGGTATTCCCAAAAATGTTTATCATGAGATTCTCTAGCATTATGAAAAAATTGACCAATCAAATGATAAACGACATCGACGAGAAAACCTTTGATAGTGCCGAGGAGAGAGAGCTATATTTGAGCTACATTGATATCGCCACACATTTTTTTAAGCTGTGGATTGTATTGGCAATTCTAGCCACAGCTGCTTTTCACATTAAACCATTGGAAATTTTTTTTGCGACTGGTAATTTGAAAAAATTAGTCGTTTTTCACACAATTTTCAATTGCATCATAATCATATAAGAATGTTAATTTTTTTGACTATTGCACTTAGTTTTTTTGACATGCACTACAGTCATACCTATTTGCAATTTCAGTGACAAATATAATTACAGTCTAATTTTTTTTTTAGTATTTTGTGTATTACAAAAAACATGCTTGCTCTATTATATTTTGAAGGTAGTTCTCCAGCTTAACGAATGTCTGCAGAAAAATTTCATATTGGGTATATCAATTAATCGAGAAATACCTAATTTAAAAATCAAGGGGGTTTATTTTCGAGCAAAATTGAATTGAAAATGTATTTTTTAATATCCAAACATAGCCCAAACGGTGAATATGTACAATTATGTAGGTTTTTGTGTTGTTAAAGTCTGCACATCTAACAATAAATGAAAAACCTCTCATTTTGTTCGTGATTTAAAAATATGCAATCTAAAAAAAATTATAGGGTCTTTACCGAGCTTTGTAATAAAATAAAATAAAATAATGTGAATGAAATGTTTAACTACTCCATCGTTTTTTCAAATATTTTGTCCACAACGTGAAATTTTTAAAATGGCACATAAATAAGTAAATAAACACATCCACATACAATAACTATGCATTTTATGAAAAAATTATAACCACTTATTTTTATTATTTTATTTGTCCCCATAAAAAAATATACGGACCTTCGCTGAAGAACTACCTTGAGGGTGTTGAGTTCGTAGAACAAAAAATCAAAATTTTGACAACGTTTTTCTCCCATACGAAGTCGTTGGAGAGTAAAAATTTATTAAATTGCTGCAAATCAACTGAAGAAAAACATATTTAAAATTCAAGATCATCCAATGACAGTTCTACTCTCTCTTTTTTGAAAAATTAAATGAAGTTTTTTTAATACCATACGAAAATCAGTGCAAAATTTCACTTAAATTAGGAAGCTTGTTACTAAGATATTTATTATACAAAAAAAGCAACTTCAAATACGTGCTCTTATAGGAAGGTAGAAAAAATAGCAATTATAAACAATTAATATCTAAATGAGGAGCTTCCTAAACATCATGAAATTAGTTGACAACCTTTTAAAGATGTTACTTAACATTATATAAAATTTTCAAATATTTTCCATCATTTTCGATTTTGAACACAACATCCTTAAGTAAACTTCAATATACATTTTTTACGTTACCGTGTTTATAATTTCGGCTTTCTATACATTAAAAAAAAAATAATGAAAAATAAATGGAATTGTATACGCAGATGCGAAAAACAAAAGTGAGCCTTTGCCTCGAGCATACCGTACGCAAGTTTTCTTCGAATTGAACGAGGTGACATTCTGGTTCCTCTGGATCTATCAAATTCCCATGATCTACATACTTACATTTCTGGTAGCCACGATTGCTTATTTGTTCACCTTGATCCTCCACGTTTGCGGCCTAATGTCCATTCTAACGCTCAGAATTAAAAAAATTGATCCAACAGCGAGTACCAAGTCCTTCAAGATCGTTATTCACGATATTGTCAAGAGACATCGACACATACTTGAGTGAGATGTCAAATTTATAATCATAATAATTATTCGTTAATTTTGTATTGAAAATCAAAGTTTTCAATTAAAATACAAATCTTTGTTGTTAATCTTTTTTTTAAGACTTGTCGACGATATCAATGACGCATTCAAAGTAGTTTTGTTGGAGGAATTACTCGTTTGCACTCTGCTCATCGGTCTTACAGCTTATGGTCTAATTTTGGTACGTTTTTACACTTTTTTTAAAATTCCAATCAAAAATTAAATCAAAATAATATAAAATATAATATAATTTAAATAAATTAAGATGTGTTATGATAAATATAATGATTTTTATATTTTTAATGAATCGACGACTTTATTTCCCTCCAGAATCTTGAACGCTCGGGCCCATCGGCGATATTGCCATCAGTACTAGAAAGCGTAGGTGTCATTTCATTGACTTACGGTTATTGCTTTGCTGGCGAATATCTGATCACCGAAGTATGTAAAAAAGGATTTTCCTTTTTTTTTAAATCCAATATTAAATAAATTTGAGCAAACCTACTATAAGTTATTTAAGGATGTATTTTTAAGCCTATATAACTTGATCATAGTCTTTATTACATTTGTGTCATTATTTTGTTTTTTTCACATTCTTCATACATTATATCTAATTTAAAATCAAAAAAATTCGAAAAAAGGATCAAGCTTCATGAAAATATATGAAGAAACTAAAATAATGTACGTAAGAAATACACATATAAGGAACCTGAAATAATGTATTTCAAGTTCTTTATATGTATATGTATCTGTACTTTTTGCAAAATTAAAAATTCACTCGTGTATAATAAAAGAGCCTGTGAAGGGCCAGAAATCGGTACATTAGTTTGAAGAGTGATTGTATTATATTTTTCCTCACAATGAAACGAACATTTTTTTACTTCTGTGCAGAGCAGAAACTTGAACGAGTCGTTTTATCTATGCAAATGGTACGAAATGCCAGATTCTGTCAAAAAACAATTGATTATCTGCATGATAGGCTCTTGCAAGCCAATTCAATTGTTGGGTGGAGGATTTTATATCTTTTCCTTGGAGAATTTTACAAGTGTAAGTATAAATATACTCAACAACTATTAATAACATTTAACACCTAGTCCACCTGATTACTCATAATAATATTCAACACAATTTAATATATTTAAAATATTTTTTTAATTGCTTTGGTATTTGATAAATATTATTATTTTTTTCACACAGATCGTGAAAACAGGAGCAGGTTACATCTCTATGCTGCGAGCAGTTATTTAATATCAGCCACATCCCCTTAACTGACCTGAAGAAATTTAGTCTTCAAATACTATTTGGATTTTTCGGTGAATCCTTCATTATTTATTTATCGAATGCATAAAATGTGGTATATTGGGATCTGTAGAATGGCGATATGATATTTAGTGGTAATAAAATGGACTATATACTTAGAATAAATTCTCTAATAGTAATTATACGTATTATGCGATATTTATAATATGGATGAGTTATTCAATTATTAGTAAAAATGGAATCAGTGATGTTTACTCGACAGAAAAAGCAAATAAACGTGAAGTATACAAAATGTGAGAGATTGAAAGAATAAATCAAACGAGCTGTTGGAGGTTGAAACTGACAGGACTGTCAACGTCACTTCGCTGACTCCACTAATTTAACCACATTTTCATATATATGTGTAGCCTCAAAATTGCCTTTTCCTTCAACAAAATAGCATTCTTTGAGATTGGTGCCAGCCCAGTGACAAATTGCACTTGTATTTACCATTCATTACTACATATGATGATCCTCTTATGGTCATCATGTTTTTTAAGCTCCGCCCATTTGACAGATCCCAATATGTGTCGGAGGTGAAAAAATGTCAACTGGCATGAAGTTGCACATAAACCGAATACTCATTGACACGAATGATGATTTTGAAAAAATATTCTGACTATATTAATCGTATTATGAAATAGTGTTATTGATCTTATGATCATTTCTAATGTGTCCAATTCGTGAGAAATTATTTTTTTTTTACAAAACATGTTTACGAGAAAAAATCGCCAATATATAACGACACTTCTTCTTAAAAAGGCAATTTAAAAAAATTTATATTGTTAACGGATTAACCTTCAGGGATTTCGGTACTACTCGTCTGATCACAAGATCTACAGAAAATAAAGTAACTTCAAATCGATATAACTATTGATAAAAAGCTTTTTAATTAAATTTTTTAATATATTTTAATAATGTAATAATTATTATTTTGTTTGATTTTTATCTATAAACTTTCATCAGTCTCCTAACTGATGAAACAGATGAAGAAACTGCTTCAAATTTGGTGACAGTCATTGTTGAGATCTCATTGAGGACTAACATAAAATTTATGCAAATGGTAATATTTAAACAAAACTAACCGCCGAAATAAACATTTCTCTCATTTACTCCCATATTTAAGCCTAATTTAAAAAAATTATTTTCTAAAATACAACGTGCTTGATCGACTTGAAATTTGAACCATCTACGTTTTTTAATTTGGGATTCATTTTTTTTAAACTTTGATTTATGGTAAAATTTTCAAAAATACCGAACCCCTTTAATGATCAACCTATTTTAACTTATATGATTATTATCACATACTTGGTAAGCTACAATTCGTGAATGTACAACTTCATGTCAGTCTGCATGAGAAAACTTTCGCGAATGTCCCACACAATACTTGCTCTGTAGCTTGGAAAATGCATTTTGAGAGAAACTTTCAATAATGCATTCTTCATCATCTTCATCATTGATGTTTTATTAAACGTAAATGTACAATTTAGACATTTTTTAATATACTAAATTTTTTATAATTTTTATTGTAACTATAAAACATTTTCTAACAATAGTAAAATAAATAGGTGGAATGGTATGTTCTGTTTTCAGACAATTTTCAATGTGTTTCTCAGCACCTTAAGGTAGGAGTCACGTAAAAATATTTAGAGACAGAATTTTTTGAAAATTGAGTTTTTCGAAACCTCAGTTTTTTCACTCGTTTCACTTTTTTTAGTCCCTTGTCAAATATTTGGTGTTTATTTTCTGTGTCGACTATAAATAAAAAATTGAAAAATGTGGGGAAAAATCCCCCCTTTGCCCCGAAAAAAATGTACAATGTCAGTTTTTTACTCGTATCATATTTTTGAATTTTTTGCCATGTATTTAATCCCCCCTTTGCCCCGAAAAAAATGTACAATGTCAGTTTTTTACTCGTATCATATTTTTGAATTTTTTGCCATGTATTTATTATAAAAATGCACTAACAGTTAAAGATGAAAATTTGGAGCAAAATGGACCTTTTAGAAACTTGAATCAAATTTTCTTGATACTTTGCTGACGTTCAATAACTAATTGATGAATTTAAGAAAAATTTACTGACGTGCTAAAACATCATACAATATTTAAAATGGACTGCTAAGCGCTTTGAAATCGTTCTATGCGTTCAATTCTGGGGAATAATTATGGAAAATAATGCTGTTGAGCTCGTGACCTCGATTACCCCATGTTCCATTATTCGCGAATTTACATTTAAGAAAAAAATACATCACAAAGCTTACAGAAAAAATTAGAGTTATAAATCAATATAAGCTAAACCTTATTTTTGGTGTAATATACATGTAAAGCAATAAACATTTTTAATATGCTTTATAATCTACAACTTAAGATATTTGGTTGTAACTATCACAATATTTACCATGTGCTCTTAAGAAACGACAATTAAAAAAAAATTTAAAGTATTTTAAATCCAATGTGTATGTGCTTATATGATATCACAAAAAGTTTATGCGTGTTTTGAACAAAATTCCACGAAGAGGAAAGATCTTTCGATAGAATCACATTGAAACATTGCAGGTTCAATAAATTTTAATTAAAAAAATATTATAATATACCGATTTACTACAAGCTGCCAATAAAATTTTGCATTTGTTCGTTAAATAAGCGTTTCGTACAAAATAGTTTAAAAATTAATAATGAGTTAATAAGTGATAGAATATTTTAACAATATCGAAAAATAGTTATGACCTTAGATTTTACAATTTATTTTTGTTTCTCTTCTGACGGGCATATTCCTCTGATTTTAGTAATAAAAAACTGTCGTTGTTCACTAGAGCTTTGCTATGATGTCTCAGCTCCGTATCGGTACAAATGCAACTGCTGACTGAAAAAATCGAATTTGAAATAACGCGTGGGGCGGGGGGGGCGCGTTCGACAATGATTCTCCGAAGTTTAAAGTTTTATCCGTAGTTACCATAGTATATTTCAACCTATCATTATGCTTAACAGTTGACGAACCATTATATATCTTCCATTTTTTAAAAAATGCACGCGTAGTTCGTAGAATCGCATAGAGAATAGAAAAAAAGTAGATACCTGCTTATCGTGATGTGTAATTTGTTAGAAAAATCAAAAAAAACTTTGTATAGCTGGATCTAAGGTGAATTATATATAGGAACTAAAAAAAGCATTGTTCGATTGCTTCGAAGAGCAAACTTTTATTTCCTGGGGGGAGGGGGAGTTCAACGATCGTGAGCCGTAGAAATGATTTTTCTCTGCCTCAGTTCTTCACAGACATCCTTAGAGGCAACTAAAAATTTTACAAATGGCAGTGAGTAATCTATAAAATCGAAAAACCGAAAGATCTTTGACATTGATGTTTGTCTTAATTTACACTTTTTACTAAATGAAATGAATACAATCACGATTGTACAAATTCATTGAAATGTAAAATGTGAAAAATTTAAATTTGTTTAAGCTTGTTCATGAAATTATCTGTTCTTTTTTTTAATTCATTTTTCATGTTAACTCTTCGGTTTATTTTATTTATTATAAAGATAAATTATGTTATTTATTACTTTTTACACGAAAAAATGTTTTCGAAAATGATGTCAAATAAAATAACATCTACAATTTTTTTTTCTTTAATTTTAATCTTTTGAAGGATAGTCTCGATCGAGCTAGAGACTTGTTCGTAATGAACGAGCGTGCCTTCGCTATAATGGGCGTCTGGCCTTTGCAACCGACTTACGTGAAATTTACAATTTGGTTTGTCTATCAAGTCGTTCATACGGGCGCCACGACTGCGGATTTTTTAGACGTTTTCGGAAACGTCGACTTGATGATTTTAAATATTTCGGAAAACGCGTGGAACTTGATGGTACTCTCAAAAATGTTAGTCATGAGATTCTCACGCACGATCGAAAAATTAACTAGCCGAGTGATAAGTGACATCGACGAGGAAACCTTTGATAATTCCCAGGAGAGAAAAATGTATTTAAATTACAATCACGTAGCCAAAATTTTTTTCAAACTTTGGGTTTCCATGGGAATTATCACCTCAGTTGCTATCCATGTAAAACCTCTGGAAATTCTTCTCAGGGCTGGTAATTTTCTACCCATACATTGTTTTTGATGTTGCATTTAATTTTTGACCACTCATTTCCTATTTATATTTAAAATTAAAAAATAGAAAATCGCATAATAATTTTTTTTCAGTGTTTTATTTTGTTTATTTTTTAACAAAATTTTGTTAAAAAAAAACA
Organism: Cremastinae sp. A BG-2022a; assembly: GCA_030522545.1. Taxonomy (NCBI): domain Eukaryota; kingdom Metazoa; phylum Arthropoda; class Insecta; order Hymenoptera; family Ichneumonidae; species Cremastinae sp. A BG-2022a. The sequence continues at coordinate 9,112 of JAPYYW010003761.1, read as the reverse complement.
AAATTTTATTTTGTTTTATTTTGTTTATTTTTTAACAAAATTTTGTTTGTTTTTTTAACAAAATTTTGTTAAAAAATAAATAAAATAAAACACTGAAAAATTTATTTTGTGTGCTAAGAATATACCTGTTATTTAATTTTATTTTTAAAAAAATATTAATATACGTATTGACACGAAATTTTTCAAGTATTCATTCGTTTATACGCACGATTAGTCTAGTTTTAAGTAAAGAGTGACAAAAGATTGTAATTGTATGCAGATGCGCAAAATGAAAGTGTGCCTTTAAATTTACCTTACCGTACGCGAGTTTTCTTTGAAATAAACGATGTGACATTTTGGCTACTCTGGATCTACCAACTTCCGGTTATATACATAAACACCTTTCAAACAGCAACGATTGGCTATCTCTTTTCTTTGATCCTTCACGTTTGCGGTTTAATGTCTATCCTAACGTCCAGAATTAAACAACTGGACCCAGCAAAAAGTATCAAGTCTTCCAAGATCATTTTTCACGACATCGTCAAGAGGCATCGACACATACTTGGGTGAGATGTCAAATTTTTAATCACATTCGGTGTTTTACATAGAAAATCCTATTGTTTATTTGTATATTCAAAATTTTGTTGTGACGTTTTTTAAAGAATTGTCGACGATATCAATGATGTATTCAGAGTACTTTTATTGGAGGAATTACTTATTTGCACTATGCTCATCGGTCTTGCGGCTTACAACGTCATTCTGGTACGTTTTTATCATTTTTAAAACTAATATGCACTGGGAACATAGTTTTGTTGCAATTTTCTAAATGTTTTTCAATTGTTTGATCCAATACGACTTTTTACACAGTAATGGTTATAAAGCAAACTGGTCATATGTTTGATATGCTTGTCTCTTTTTTCGAATACATACGTTTGGAAAATTTGGTTAACTGAAACTAAAATAGAGTTATCTGGACAGAACTGTTTTCTTAGTATAGGATTGATCCTGAATAAAATGAAACTACAATAAGATTTGCAACTTAATAAACGGTTTTTTACATATATAACGAAAGAGTAACCGTATCTATTCTAGAATCTTGAAAATTCGGACAAAACGGTGATATTGGCATCTATACTAGAAAGCACAACGATTCTTTTATTGATTTATGGTTATTGCGTCGCTGGAGAATATCTGATAACGGAAGTACGTCTAAATTTATTTCTCTTCTTTTTAAATCAAATAATAAACTAATTTTAACAAAACTACTAAAAATTATTCAAGGTTGTCTTTCAAGTCAGGAGGTGACCTGACTCAAAAAATCTGATTTGTAAGACATTGACTATTGGGATCTGACAAAATTTTATATATGCCATCTGGTGGAAAATTTTGATCTAAAAATGAATTGCAATTTCAAATACTACTCAAGTGTACCTTATAAGACGTAGGATCCGCCACCCTGTCCGATTCCAATAGATTGCGTTCAAATTTGGTACGATAGCCGAACTACCCTAAAGTAATATTGTGTTATATACACGTGCCTATTTATCTATATATTTACTAAATTACTAATAAAGGAATTGCAAATGAGTAAAGAAAATGAAATGAACGAAAATGAAGAAAATATAATATTTTTTTGTACATACATATGTATATTAATTTGAAGATTGATCTAATGATAAATATATTATATTTTTTCGGGTTCAAATGAAACATTTTTATTTACGTACAGAGCAGAAACTTGAACGAGTCGTTTTATCTATGTGAATGGTGTGATATGCCAGAATCTGTCAAAAAACCATTGATGATCTGCATGATAGGCTCTTGCAAGCCAATTCAATTGTTGGGTGGAGGATTTTATATATTTTCCTTGGAAAATTTTACAGGCGTAATTACTCATTATAATATTTAACATAATTTAATAAATATTTTTTGAAATTGATTTATCATTCGACAATTTTTCTTTTCTGATACAGGTCGTAAAAACAGCAGCAGGTTACATCTCCATGCTACGAGCAGTAGTTTGAGAGCAAACTCGATGAAATTACAACGCGACGAAAGATGAACTAAAGAATTTAGTTCTTTGGATTTTTGATTGCTCTATTTTTTTGTATGTGTAAAATAGATGTTTTTTATTTTTCTACAGTACTTCTGTCTAGTAATATTTTTTACACTACTTGTTTATATAACTAATTAAAAATTATTGATAATTAAAGACAATGCATGACAGTTTGACACTTTCTCCTATAGCCACTGTTTTTTTATTCTTTAAGTAATGTATATTTTACGAACTTTTTTCAATTATAAACCTAAGTCTACCTAAATTTTTTGAAAAATTGCATTTTCAAAAAATAGCCTTAATTGATAGTATCACTTTTAGATATTTTCTGAAAATTTTATTGAAATATTTATAAAATTTAATGACCTACAAAGTTTTGTAACTAACCACCCAATATGGACATCATTTCTCGAAAAACAATTGATGGATTATTTTTAAATTTGGTGAAGATACGACGAGAAGCATTTAAAGATCATTGACGAACTAATTTTTATAAATCGATTCTCAATTTTGAATTATTATGTAAAAATAACTATGCAATGACGCAATCATTTTTTTTCTACACATGAGGTACATCCGATTTAAAATAAATGCAATTAAATTATCATTTATTTAGTCCCCAGTAGAAACTTCTCCAGTAGAAACGGCAAGTGTGAGAAATTCTCTCACTATGGGATCGAAAAACGGTGGCAACCGAGCCTGACCGCTGATGAGTTAAAAACAAAATAATTTATGAATGTAGCTTTATAATAAAAAATTATACAATGTAGGATATATTTGTAATATAATTACAATTATTATATTATTATTTACGTGATAAAACTTGAAGAAAAAAAATTTAACTTAATGTAAGTTAAGCTTTTTGGTATATAATATTTAAAAAATGACCATTATCAATATATGCTTCACCATCTGCACGTTAAGGTATTTATAGTTCTGCAGAGAACGAAAAATTATTAAATATGTATGTGCTTACGAAGTAACAAAAAATATATTCGTGTTTCGAGTAAAATCTCATAAGAGAAGAGATTTTTCGTTAGAATTATTTCAACATTGCAGGTTGAAGAAAACTTTTTTTTTCAATAATAATGCACTAATAATTTCCTACAAGCTAATAATTTTTTTTTATTTGTGTGTTAAAGAAGCTTCTCTTAAAAAATAGTTTAAAAATTAGTAATGTGTAAACACGTGATGGAAAATATTGAGAATATCGAAATATGACCTTTTGTTTTCGAATTTATTTTCGTTTCTCTAAAATATGACGAGTCTCTTTTTTTTAATAACGAAAACTGTCATTGTCCACTAAAACTTGTTGTTGTTGTAGAGTTCTTTACGGCGCCTCAGCTCCGTATCGGTAGAAATGCAACTGCTGACTGAAAAAAATCGAATTCTAAATAACATAGGTGGGGGGGGCGCGTTTGACAATAATCCTCCGAAGTTTAAAGTTTTATCCGCAGTTCTCATTGTATATTTCAACCTATCATTATGCTTTAAAAGTTGACGAGCCATTGTTCATCTTTCGCATTTTTAAAAATGCTGACGCAGTTCGTAGAATCGCATAAAGAATGTAAAAAAAAGTAGATATCTCTTGATCGTAATGTGTAATTTGTTAGATCGAAGGTGAATAATATGGGAACTAAAAAAAGCATTGTTCGATTGCTTCGAAGAGCAAACTTTTATTTCCTCGGGGGGGTTCAACGATCGTGAGCCGTAGGAAAGATTTTTCCCTGTCTCAGTCCTTCATAGACACTCTAAGAGGCAACTAAAAACCTTACAAATGGCAGTGAGTAATCTTTAAAAACGAAAAACCTTTTAATATTTTAATATTGATGTTCGTTTTAATTTACAATTTTTACTAAAGTATCAAAAGAATCATAATTCGATAAATTCATTGAAATGTAAAACGTGAATAATTAAATTTTGTATTTATATTTTGAATTATTTATTCAATTTTTCATAACAATATATAATTATTTATTGATCTTTATCAAAAAAAAATTGTTTCATCTTGAAATTAATGTCCACTAAAATAACATTTACAATTTTTTTTCTTTCATTTTATTCTTTTAAAGGATAGTCTCGATCAAGCTAGAGACTTGTTCGTAATGAACGAGCGGGTCTTCTCTATAATGGGCGTCTGGCCTTTGCAACCGACTTACTTGAAATTTACAATTTGGTTTGTCTATCAAGCCGTTCATACGGGCGCCACGACTGCGGATTTTATAGACGTTTTTGGAAACGTCGACTTGATGATTTTAAATATTTCGGAAAATGCTTGGTACTTGATGGTACTTTCAAAAATGTTAGTCATAAGATTTTCTCGCACGATCGAAAAAGTAACTAGCCGAGTGATAAGTGACATCGACGAGATTACCTTTGGTAATTCCCAGGAGAAGAAAATGTATTTAAACTATAATCGTGTTGCCAAGTTTTTTTTCAAACTTTGGGTTTTCTTGGGATTATTTGTCTCGGTTATCGTTCATCTGAAACCTGTGGAAGTTCTTCTCAGGGCTGGTAATTGTATATATTATTTTTTTCCTTTTGATGTTGCAGATATTTTTTTACAACAACTTCCTATTTCTATTAAAAACTTGAGTGTAGATATTCGTGTAATAATTTTGTTTCTTTTTTCAGTAGTTTTTGTTGCGATCGGATATTTGGGAGGGACGTCGGGGAAAGAAAATAATTATGTCCAGAATTTTAATAAAATGACTCTTTATATAATTATACTATTTTCCCAAAGAAGCGTTTAGTATAGGCTAACTATCAGTTAGGCTAACCTGGAGGTTGGAACAACCCGCCCTAAATCGTATTTGCGAAGATGGCGTCAGGCCTCTTCGCGACTTCTTTCTCAACTCGTTCAAATGATTTTATTTCCTTCTTTGATGTTTGGCTGCTCCCTCGTTGATTCTCTCGAGTGAGTAAGCAACCTCACATTTTATTTTGGAAGTAATAATTTTGAAATTTTCACGGATGGGATAGGACGAACTGGGAAGGTTTACTTTTCTATACGCGTTCGATACAATATTCTTTATTAAATCTATCGCGCCGTGGTGAATCGTCGAACGACGTTTGCACCCCTTGTAACCATTTTTTTTGTTACAACTCCTCCCACTGACGACCCACTACGCTCGTTACTTCCTTGTTCGGTTCTTCTAAAAACGCTCATCTCAAAACCTCTCAAAGCCTCGACTCAAGGCTTTTGCCATTCTAGTTTTTTTCCATTAATTCGAATTTCTAAGATCAACTGCCAATTCGTTTCAGGAATTCACTTTAAACCAAACTCTTTCCTCAAAAAAAAAATTTATAGACATTACTCTGAAAGGGGAACTCTAAATTTCATCTCTCAATCAAAGAAACAAAAACTTTTAGCGACTGTGCACTCGCTCAATGTGGCCGGACGACTTCCTTTTCGCCGGTAATTTTAACACAATGCAAAATCAAAAACTTTTTCTGCCCTCGGGGTACAACTCAAAATCGAAACTTACGTTTCGTCGCCATCGGCGAACTACTCAAAATCTTTTCTCTTACTCATTCGTCTACCAGTTTTTCAAACTTTGGGGAAAAGGGGGGTGGGGAACTAGTTACAGGGAGAATATTTCAAGGAGAAAATGAACAATTCCTACGCCGTTAACTTTGGCGGTGTTGAACGCTTCAAGGATATTTTCGATTTTTCTCCAGTTACTGGGACTACAATCTCGGCGAAAAGAAAAAGATTATATATTGTACAAAATTGTCAGCTACTCACATTTTATTTTGGAAAAAATAATTTTGAAATTTTCACGGATGGGGTAGGACAAACTGGAAAGATTTACTTTTCTAGGCGTTCGATACAATATTATTTCTTAAATCTATCGTGCCGTGGTGAATCGTCGAACGACGCTTGCATCCGTTGTAACAATTTTTTGTTACATTCTATATACAAATAAAGTTCCTTTTGTCTATAATTATGTTTTTGAGTAAATATCAATACACATATTAATAAAAAAATTACCTTAAATGTAATAATAAAAAAATGACAAAAGATTGTAATTGTATGCAGATGCGCAAAACGAAAAGGTGCCCCTAATTTTACCTTACCGCACGCGAGTTTTCTTTGAAATAAACGATGTGACATTTTGGCTACTCTGGATCTACCAACTTCCGGTCATATATCTAAACACATTTTATACAGCAACGATTGGCTATCTTTTCTCCTTGATTCTTCACGTTTGCGGTTTAATGTCCGTTTTAACGTGTAGGATTAGACAAATTGATCCTGCTATAAATACCAAGTCTTCCAAGATCGTTTTTCGTGATATCGTCAAGAGACATCGACATATACTTGGGTGAGATATCCAATTTTTTATCATAAAGACTATACGTTGTTTTATATATAAATAAATCGGATTTGGTGTATTCAAAATTTTTTTTTGAATTTTTTAAAAGAATTGTCGTCGATGTCAATGATGCATTCAACGAACTTTTATTGGGGGAATTATTTATTTGCACTATGCTCATCGGTCTTGCAGCATACAACGTCATTACGGTACGATTTTATCATCTTTAAAACTAATATGCGCTAGGAACATAGTTTTGTTGTAATTTTCTAAATGTTTTTTAATTGTTTGATCCAATACGACTTTTTATGCAGTAATTATTATATAGTAAACTGGTCATATGTTTGATATACGTGTCTCTTTGTTCGAATACATACATTTGGAAAATTTGATTGACTGGAACTAAAATGGAGTTATCTGGACAGAACTGTTTTCTTAGTATAGGATTGATCCTGAATAAAATGAAACTTGAATAAGATTTGCAACTTAATAAATGGTTTTTACATTTATGACGAAAGGATAAACGTATATATTCTAGAATCTTGAAAGTTCGGGCAAAGCGGTCATATTGGCATCTATGCTAGAAAGCTCATCGATTCTTTGTTTGATTTATGGTTATTGCATCGCTGGAGAATATCTGATAACGGAAGTACGTTTAAAATTATTTCTCTTCTTTTTCAATCAAATAATAAACTAATTTTAGCAAAACTACAAAAAATTATTCAATGGTGTCTTTCAAGACCTGATTCAAAAGATCTAATTTATAAGACATTGGCTATTGGAATCTGACAAAAGTTTATATGTGCCATCTGGTGGAAAAATTTGATTTAAAAACGAGTTGCAATATCAAATACTACTCAAGTGTACATTATAAGACGTAGGATCCGCCTCCCTGTCCGATTCCAATAGATTGCGTTCAAATTTGGTACGATAGCCGAACTACCCTAATATAATATTGTGTTATATACACGTGCCTGAAAGTAAACTTATGGCGAAAATAACATAAATAAGTTGCATATTCGGTTCAACTTGTGGTAAATTGACACTCAAACTCGTATGATCATGAGATTCGCCTTCGACTGGTGTTTTAATCGTTCACTTTTTGCACATGTATTACAATATACTATTAAATGTATATTTTTTTCGAATTCACACGAATAATTTTCATTTTTGAACAGAGTAGAAACTTAAACGAGTCGTTTTATCTATGCGAATGGTGCGATATGCCAAATACTGTCAAAAAACAATTGATCATCTGCATGATAGACTCTTGCAAGCCAATTCGATTGTTGGGTGGAGGATTTTATATCTTTTCCTTGGAAAATTTTACAGGTGTAAGCACAAATATCATTAATTAGTCATAATAATATTCAGCACAATTTAATATATTAAAAATATTTTCGAAATTGTATTATTCGACAATGTATCTTTTTTTATGCAGGTCGTAAAAACAGCAGCAGGTTACATCTCTATGCTGCGTGCAGTAGTTTGAAATCAAACTGGACGAAAATATCAGGCGACGAAGAATAAACTAAAGAATTTTGTTCCTTGGATTTTTTTATCACTCTTTTTTTGATTTTGTTGTATTTGATTTTTTTATTCAGATTTTTTTACTACACAGAACTACAAGATATTTAGTGTTGAAAACGTTGAAATTTTCGTGAACTTTCTTGAACACCAAACGCATCTGTGTTGAAATAACGATTGTTAAAAATAACAATTTATTATACTATTCCATAAGAGCACACGTGAAATTCTACGGTTTTCAACATTAAATATCTCAACTTCAAGGCGGCAAAACTTTTTAAAATTTTGCAAAACTTTCTGCATAATGTCAAAAAATATTTTTTTTAATCCTAAAAAAATTTTTTCACAATTATAGTACACACAACCTTAAATGACCTTGAATTTTGAATATATTGATCTTGGATCAACTCGAATTAATTTGGAATAATTTTTCCTAATAAACTTAATCTCAAAAACCGCACGTCGCATGAAGAAAAATTGATTAAAAAATTGGATGAAATATTGGATATAGCGAGATAACTACCTCAACCTTTTTTAGTGTAATATAGCAAGTAATTAATATTTTTTATCCACACATAAAAATATATGTATAATTCTGACATTCACAATGTATAACATGTGCTTCTAAAGAAGAGAATTAAAAATTTTTTAAGATTTAAAATATTTTAAATCAAATATGTACGTGCAGATGTTGTCATCAGAAGTTATTTATACGTGTCTTGAATAAAATCTCACAACGAGCAAAAATTTTCGCCAGAATCACGTAAACACATTGTAGGTTCAAAAAATATTAATTAAAAAAATATACATATATACCGATTTGCTACAAACTGGCAAAAAAATTTTTTTATTTGTGTGTTAAAGAAGTGTTTCTTAAAAAATCTTTGAAAAATTAGTAATGGGCTGATATATGTAACAATATATTAAGAATATCGAAAAATCGTTATGACCTTTTGTTTTCGAAATTATTTTTGTTTTTCAAAAATATGACGAGCCTCTTATTTTTAAATAATAAAAACTGTCGCAATTCACTAAAGCTTCACTGTTGTAGAATTCTTGATGGTGACTCAGCTCCGTATCGGTCGAAATGTAACTGCTGACTGAAAAAATCGAATTCTAAATGACGTAGGTGGGGGGAACGCGTTTGACAATGATCCTCCGAAGTTTAAAGTTTTATCCGCAGTTCTCATTGTATATTTCAACCTATCATTATGCTTTAAAAGTTGACGAG
>JAPYYW010003760.1:0-26085 GCA_030522545.1 Cremastinae sp. A BG-2022a | reverse complement strand
TTTTCATAACGATATTATTTTTAATATTTGAATCATTTTTTTCTCAATTAAATCGTATAGATTGTTTTCCCTATAAAAAGAGATATATTTTTCATAACGGTATTATTTTTAATATTTGAATAATTTTTTTCTCAATAAAATGATATAGATTGTTTTCCCTATAAAAAGAGATATATTTTTCATAACGTTAATTGATTGAGACAATCTCGTTCAACTTTAGAGACAGGAACGATTTTCTGTCCAACTATTCGGACATCCTGCATATTCGAACGTTCAAGTATTTATTTACTAAAAATATTGTTTAAAATGAATACATAAAATGAGTTTTGGATCACTTAAATATTGAACAATCGATTGGAACAATTTTAGCTGTACTATATTTTTAATATTTGAATCTTTTTTTTCTCAATAAAATCGTGTGGATTGTTTTTCCTGTATATACAATAGAGTTGTATGTGTAAGCTTTAACTTCGAATATCTTAGAAACTGAATAATGGTAGAATTACTGAACTCTTTTTTTATTTCATTTATTAACTTTTTCTATACAACATACAATTTTTAAAAAAAATTTCTAATTAAATGGTTTTTGTTATTGAAGTATCTTAATACGTATCTTAATACGATGGAAAAATCGCTAAACTGTAACTTGAAATTTTTTCGATTTTTTCGTTTGAATATTTTTTAATTAAAGATGAAATGAGAAAACCCTTAGCTGTCCAACTATTGGGACGTTTATACCTTATTCGACGTCCCAGACTCATAACATTGCTCACGAATCGTGCCGGCGCGCGTGAAAATACCGAAAGGAAAAAAAGTAGCTGAGAGGAAATGGAAAAGTAAAGAATGAAAAGAAAATAAAAGAAAAGCGAGAGAGAGAGAGAGAGAGAGAGAGAGAGAGAGAGAGAGAGAGAGAGAGAGAGAGAGAGAAAGAGAAACTCATAAAAAGTGAAGTGTCAGTTTTGTTTCCTACTTTCAACCTGTCATTCTCTATCTATGTATTGACGTTTGCTCAGTCGCTGGTGTGCGTGTTAACACAATGATTGTGAGAAATCGTGTTTGTCTCTGGCCTAATACGACACGTGGGCGATGTACCGGCCCGTTTGCCCACACGTTTCTCATTTCCCTGTACGTAATATATTTCACACAATGCCTTCATACACCAAGGTGCGATCTATGTCCTGCTCTCTATTATTTACGAAAAAAATTATTGAAATTGGATACTTTTTGTTTCTTGCAAAAAAGAATCAAGTTGTTTTTATAATGATAAATAATCAGTAGAAAATATGTAGTTTTTTTAAGTTTATTATTAAAATGATGCAATAATATTTTTTGAATAAACAAGCGTTGTTAAATTTGTTTTTATTTTTAATAAACGCTTGCTTACGCAATATATTTAAATTTTTGATTGAGAATAAATTGTTTTTTTTTTATTCTAAGAACTCAAAGGATTGGTGAATTATTTTCAAATTTTCCGCACCAATTTTTAATATACAAGCAGCAACGCGGCCGCTGCGCAGCCGCTTTTCCTTTTTTGACATGTTTGAATTGATATTTTGCGATTCTTCTATATAAGGGTAGTGTCTTTTTTAAAATAGAAAATTTGATAGGAAAATTTCCTGTAAATAACATAAATGTTACTTATACTGCGAGCAATCCAAGAATTCATATTGAAAAACGAAAGTTGAAAAAACTGATCCAAAAATCAATTTTTAAGCTTGTTCAATATTAATTATTGGATTGCGCTCTGAATGAATGGCATTTTTGTTGTCTAAGGAAAATTTCCGATCGGATCAGCGCTTAAAATTGAATTTTTTTTTTTTAATTTCGCGAATTTTTTTGAGCACACTGGGTTTCGTACACTCATGAATATTTCAATTAGTTATGTCTTACCTTTCTCTTGACGAAATCAGTTTTATTGAGGGTGATTGATAGACACGAAACGAATCTGGCCTTATTGCACTTTATTCACCAGCACGATACAAAACTCAATATTTTTTGAATTATTTTAAACCAAATTAAAAAAATGGACCATCGAATCTACATGGGTGATTGAAAATATATAGGACTAATAATTTATGATGAAAAATCCAATTATTCGATGTAAAAACCGCTTTTGAAAAACAGTTCGTTTGAATTTAATAGCCTTGAAAAAGACTAAATATAATGTTTAATATAATGGAAATTATACTATGCAATCTGTGTCGAGATTATTTGCATCAATTTTACAGCAGTTTAATCTATACCGAAATTTTTTGAAGTATTTCGAAACGATAATAAAAATTAGAAACACTAAACTATCCACTTTTTAGATGATTGAAAATTACACTGGAACTGACACTTATTGTGGAATTGTTTTTACGAAATGTTTTTCGGTAACGAACTACCTGGCGAGACCCAACACGTCTTATCATTGACACTTTACACCAGCCTACTGATTCAAAATTCAGTCGAAAATCCAAATAATTAAGACCTTGTTCGGTTTTTCACACGTCCTCGACCGATCACCATTGAAACATTAATGACCGAGGGATTAACGAAAATTTGAAAATTTTTTTCCTCGTTACGCTCGACGAATTTTCTCTTTTTTTTAACGTTTACGATCCTCGAACTATTCAGGTATATTTATCCAGGTATATTTGATAATACTAGTAGAAGATTGTGTCACAAGTTTTTTTCACATGAGCTGAGAAAATTTAGCATGTTCGTGGACCTCCAGCCTGATTTATCGAGAATCGCAAATAGGAATATCTCAAAATTTCAAGTGGCAATATCTTATCGTTTCGTCTGGCATATCGACTTCATAATAGGTAATTTCTGAAAATTTTTGCAAGACGAAATGAATGATTCAAACATCAAGGTTATTACTTCCAAAGCAGCGTATCTTGAATTTTTTTAATGAGTAGAGATTTGCCAAAAGTTAATGCATTCCGCATAATGTGCTCTATTCTGATGAATCGATTGGAGGCTTCGTGTATTTTTTAATATAGGATTATTATAAAATGATACTTCAAAAATGTCACCACTTTTTACTGTTTTTTAAATTATTCTAATTTTAAAAAGTTAAAAATTTAAAGTTTTTCTGTTAAAAAAATTCAATCATAGTTTTTCAATTAACAATATTTTAATTTGATGTTTCTTTACCTACAGGTTTTATTTTTTAAATAACTATGATTTTTCAATACAATATTAAGAGATAAAAATCGATAAAAATAATTAAGTGTTAAAAGATTTTATCTCTTCCAGCTCGAAGATTTTGAAAATCTTATTAGTGAGGTTCAAAGCGTGTTGTCACTTCGGCAAAATTAGCATAAGAAAATACTTCAGAGACCGAAATAATTTGCATGCTATTTCGAGTCGAAGGTTCTAAGCATTTGTGGTGAACGTTTGTACGGAGTCTCGCATTTTCTCTTCACTCGCTTATTTTCACCCGAAAATTTACGGAAAATCACGTTGTCGATAGCAAACGTCATTTCGAGGAGACTCGTAAACTAGATTGGATTAAACGTGATCCGTAAATCGTGAGAATTCGTTCCATCTTCCGTCGGAACGATAGAGAGTCAAAGATCCAATCATGATTTTAATGTACAGTCCGAATTATCAGTAGTCACTCAAGAATAATTGCTTCGTTTGATTTTTATACTCATACGAAAAAAGAAGAAAATAAACTAATATTTTACTATAATATATTTGATATTGATAATAATATTTATTTATTTCTATATAATATATTTACTATAATAATATACTATACTTATTAACATGTATAGAAAATGGATAATTGAATTTTTGAAACTTTTTTTATTTTTGAATAAATTTAAAAAAAAATTATTTACAGTAATTTTTATTTCTATTGCAGGTTTTATCGATTTGGCTTCATCGAATTTGAGGATTCACAGGGATTTGGGTAAATTGCTGTTACAACGTCGACACACGCGGTGCGAACAAGATCGACATGGTTGGGTGGTTGTTTAATTGAATCTCCGTCTGGTAAATTAATTGCAGTTAGGACAAGCCCAACGACGCCAACGTTGATATCACAATATACGTTTACAATACGTTTGAAATATACAACTATTTTATTACAAAACGTTAATATATAGTTAATAATAGTTCGAAAAATATTAATATGAACTGTATTGAATATTAATTTGATTTACATAACTCTAAAAAAAATATACTTCATACAACTTCGCAAAATGCGCTCTATTACGATTAATTGATTATAGGTTTCATCTTTTTTTTTAAAATGTAAGATACATCCGCACCGATATTTTTTAAAAAGTATTTTGATACAATATTATAAATTAGATACTCTAAACTATTCACTTTTCGTATGATTGAAAATTATACTGGAACTGACACTCAATTGAACTTGTCGAATTTCTACGAAATGTTTTTTGGTAACGAACTACCTTGCAAAACCCGACACGTCTTATACCGATACTTTATAACAGTCTACTGATTCCAAATTCAGTCGAAAATCCAAACAATCAAGGCCTTGTCCGGTTTTTCCCTCGACCTCGATCGATCACCATGGAAACAATGACCGAGGGATTAACGAAAATTAAAAAAAAAATTTTTCCTCGTTACGCTCGACGAATTTTCTCTTTTTTTATGTTTACGGTCCCCAAACTATTTAGGTATATTTATCCAGGTATACTTCGTAAAAATAATAGAAAATTGTGTCGCAAGTTCTTTTTACATGAGCTGAGAAAATTTAGCGTGTTCAAGGACCTCCAGCCTGATTTTTCGAGAATCGAAAATAGGAAAATCTCAAAATTTCAAGTGCCAATATCTTTTCGTGTCTTTCGTGACTTCAAAATACAATAATTTCTGAAAATTTTTTTCAAGACGAAATGAATTATTCAAAAATCAAGGCCACTATTTCCAAAGCAGCGCACGTTGATTTTTTTAAAATGAGTACACAGATTAGCCATAAGTCAATGCTCTCCGCAAAGTGCGCTCTATTTCGATGAATCGATTTTAGAGCCCTCATGTCTTTTTTAACATAGAATTGCTCATAACTCCCTAAAAAAAAATAAAATAAAATAAAAATAGAAAAAAAATGAGAGAATAAAGGTGCAAAACAGCATGGCCTCGATTTCTCGTAACAAACCGAATGAGCCGAACGAGTGACAGGAGAGACGAGAGCAGAGAGGATGCAAATTCGAAACGCGGAAGAGGATGCGATTTCTCGGTTTTCCGGTGTTCTATTTCCGTTTTGACGAACGTTCACTCCGCATTCGCATCGCGATATATATATACGAATCATTTCTCTTCTTCTTATTTTTATTCCCTTTATTTTCTTTTATATTTATTTTATTTTTTTCTTTTTTCATTCGCCCACAAAGGCTTGATCTGAAAAATCACAAAACACGCTGTGTATCCGATGTGCGCGCGCGAGCGTATAGTGAAATGCACGAAACCGCGGCTCCCGCGTGTCTCACCAACTGGCGTATGCACGGAATTGTATCCGCAGAATAGGTGAAAGAAAAATGGTGAAAAGAGACAGACGGACCGCGAATTGTTGCGACTAGGCGGAAGCCCGAACCATTCGGCATTTAACCAGTGTATTCGCTCCGTTCAGATTTTTTTTCCTCTTTTTCTTCTTTTTTTTTCATGCATCCGGTGTCTCGCTCTGTCATGCGAGAGAGCTCCGTGGGTGCGGATCTTATGGGAAATTTCGAGTGTCGAAAATCTCGACGGTCTCACGAAAAACCCATTCGAATCGTGTGAAAATTCTCTCCTCTCATTTTTTATTCACCCTCTCGATTTTTCGTCGGAAAACGCAGTAAAAGTATTTCGATTTTTTTCCTTTGCATTTTTTAAATATATTTTTTTATCTTTATTTATTTAAAATTATGATATTTGTAATAATTTTTATTGTGGAAAAACAATTGATGATTACGATAATTGTAAATATAAGGTAATTGTTATTGTCAATTATGATGAATATTATGATGATATCCAATAGTTATAATTATTATTGGTAATTGAATATTTTTAAGAATTTGTTTTTAAGGGTGAATTTGTTCTTAAATTTTGACAGACATCTTTATGCTGAATTTTGTACAATGTTATTTTTCTTCTGTGGAAATTAATTTTTTTGACGTTTATACACCGAGGACATTTTTGTTGTTTCGTTCATTTTTTTTTTTCGAAAAGGGTACTGTCAGAATCAATTCTGGTTTATGATTTCCAAAGAAGGAAACTGTTCTCAAATCTCTGTACGAGCGGTTCGGTGAATAATATCATAATCCCTATACTGGTAAGGGATTGACGGTTCATCCGCGGTGGAGAAATTTGAGAATGGTTTTCGTGCCGTCGGGGCCTCGCATTTCATCCCGAGAGAACCGAAAAGACAATAAGAGGCTCTGGAGGGAAAAAAAGGGGGATTTCGCGAGTACGAAAAATTTCTCCATGACGTCCTCGGGGCTCCACCGCGTATTTTTGCCTCTCGCAGTCGCAAGGAAGCCCCGCTTCCTTGAGCCAAGAAACGTCCAACCCTTCGACACCAGATCTTTTCCTTGACTCCCAATTCCTCTAAGGCTTCGCACCGACTTTCTTATCTCTTGATATTTTTTTACATCCAACATTCATCTCCGTTACGAAAGTATTTTCTGAACCAAGCATTTTTTTAATAAACTATATTTAAATATATTTTTATCGTTTAAGGAGTTATAAATGAGGAATCATTTTTAGAAAAGTGTTTTTAAATATGTGTATATAAAAATTTAATTATGCTAAAAAGGTATTAAAGAAATGCATTTTATACTATAGAAATAAATTTTCGACCTAAAATCACTTTTGTAAACTATAATTGACTTGAAAATTATAACGAAATCATTAAAAAATTAAAATAGCTATAAAAATTCTTATATACGTGATATCACATTTTATAGTACACTAATTATTAAATTATCAAGAATGTTTCAAGGCCATACAGTAAAATGCAAGGTCATAGAACAATGAAAGAAGAATTTATATAATACAAATTACGAGACAAACTTTCATAAAATTATTGCATCTAATATATTTAAATGAAAGTTAAATCATGTGTTTTTTATTTAAAAAATTAAAAATGTCTTCTAAATGCGAGAACATTTAACTGCATAACAAATATTCATTTCGTTTAAAAAAAAGGAAGGTCAATTTATAAATTTGTATTATGTAACAATAAAATAAATACATATAAAAATTTATAAATTTTTTAAACAATAAAATAAATACATATAAACATTTATAAATTTTTTAAACAATAAAATAAATACATATGAAAATTTAAAAATTTTAAAAATTTATAAATTTTTATATGTATTTATTTTATTGTTACATTATTTTAGCATTGTTATTGTTTTTTCTACGATGCAAGACAACTCGCTTCATATCGCTTCTCGACGTCTCGACTGACACGCCGCTCGAGCCCCCACGCTCTCAATTTTGAAACTTAACCTCTTTAACGAGGTTCCAGCAGCCCGAGAGAGACCAAGGCACTTCGCCCAATTGTTTAATTAATCCCGGAGGCCTTGCATCCGCGTCACTTTCTACCAATTAAGCGTGTGTGCGCCACACGTTCGATTGCACTTTTTTTTCATGATTCACGTCGTACATTTTTACTTTTCATATTCATTTTTCCATATGATTCATCGATATAATTTTGGGTAAATATAAAAATTAATTATTGAGTTTTTTGAACGTTTTAGTGACAAGCTGCGATTGTTTATTTTTATATTTTTTTAGAAGAAAGTATAATTCTTTTCGTATTTATGAGTCATTCCACGAAATAAAATCATTTAAAAAAATATTTTTTATTTCGTAAAAAAAATGTTCTAAACGTTTGGGCCCTTATTATTGCAGCCATTTTAAAGTTATGATTTTATGAATTAAAAAAAATTTTTTTCCATGTTTTTATTAATTTTTTGACGTAAAAAATTTGTAACAAAAATTGGAAAAAAATAGCTTTTTGTAGGAAAATCTCTCAGGTTTTCAATGAGAATATTCATTTTTAAACATACGCAACAGAAGGCTATTTAAAATTCAATGAAAGTGAAAATACCGAGTTTTCTCACGTGCAGCGCGTGTTACGTAAATTTGTTTTTTTTTTTCAAAGCTGAGAGTTTTTATGTCATTTCCACGATTTTCATATTTTTTGTTTAAGCACAATTTGTTTGATGTGGGACTTGTCCAAATAATCACTCGAAATTGGGTGTTTGACATTACCTAAAAATTGTTTTTTTTTAAATAAAGAAAAGCACATTAATAGCTATATATCGTGGTAA
Source organism: Cremastinae sp. A BG-2022a (assembly GCA_030522545.1). Taxonomy (NCBI): domain Eukaryota; kingdom Metazoa; phylum Arthropoda; class Insecta; order Hymenoptera; family Ichneumonidae; species Cremastinae sp. A BG-2022a. The sequence goes on along the minus strand of JAPYYW010003760.1, from coordinate 17,806 downwards.
TATTTTTGAAATTAGCATATCGTGTTTTGGAAATGATCAGTGATTAAATAGCAAAAAAGAAATGAACGACCATTTTTATTTATACTTAGTAAAATGGTACAAAATTTTCCGAAAAAAAAATGAAAAAAAAATTTGAATAAAGAGTGTGAGAAAATGTTTCACATTGATATAATTATATCGATAAAATTAAATTTTTTTTAAAAATAATATATAGTTAATTTATATAGATTATATAGCTAGTTTTCTACGAAAGAGGAAGCTAATCGAAAGAAACGTACTTGGAATTTCATCCCGAGGATTCATCCTTGATTGAAAAGAAAATCGAACGTTTTCCCTTCAGTCGTGCAAGGCACTCGAATTAGAAAGAAGTTTTTGCACATGGGAAGGATTCGAGTACCAGATTCGATTATCGAAGCTCCGGAACCAATTTCTTTCCCTTTCTTCGGAGAGGCCAAGTACCGGAGATATATATATATATATATATATATGTATATCTATGTATATACTTTTGTAACGAGGTCGAAAATGGCACGAGTGTCGCACTTGGGCTCGCTCGGTGCATGCACAGGCCTCCGGGGTGAACAGCCCATCGTCATCTATACAGACGAGATAAGTTTTCCTTTTCTCTATTTCTCTCTTTCTCATGCCCGACCCTTCTCGTAAAACCGAGGAATTTCACTTCAGCGTCCCTCCTTCGTGTACTCTTCAAACGAATCTCGTATACACAGAAAGCTCTCTCGCGTACGGGACGTCCCGAGTGAAACTCGTTCCCCCCCCCCTTCACCAAATTTCGAGACTTTTGTCTCTGAGTAAAACGTCGCGAGAGTTGAGATAAAGAATTTTTCGGGCTGTTTATTTTTTGCCTTTTCGCGTCAATTATCCCTTCCGAGATTGCTCCTGCTTTCTATAATTAAATGACGAGGGGGATTTTCGTCTCGTTTTGTTTTCCACGAGAAAAGCGGAGATGTTAGCTGAGAATAACCGATGTGAAATTTGCCAGACGAGACTCTCGAGCGAAGGAAAGTGAACTCGAGGAGACGGATAGACTGCATCATCAGCGAGAGACGTTGCGCGCGTTTGGACATGTACCGGGTGTTCCCGAAGTGAAGTTTCGATAATGAAGGATTGGATTCAGAAGAGAATTCTGAGACGAAAAGTATTTGGAAGTTTTTCGATACGAACAAATCCCGCTGAGTTATCGAAGATTTGGTCCAGGCCAATCAGCGAGCGCCACGTGGCCTCGTCCGATTGGCTGTTATTTTGTCCTCGATAACTCATAATCGGTACGTCGGATTGAAAAGTGCCCAAAGACTTTTAGACTCGAAATTTTGTCGCGAAAATTAATTTTTGCATTTGAGTGTCTTCTTTTGGGACATTCTCTACGTGTGCACACACAAGCTTGCAGGACGAAGATACAATTTTCGATAATTAATTAAGGGTTGGATTGAGAAGAGAATTCTGAGGCGAAAAGTATTAGGAAGTTTTTCGATAGGAGCAAATCTTGCAGAGTTATCAAAAATTCGGTGCCAGCCAATCAGCAAGTGCCACGTGGCTGCGTCCGATTGGCTATCGTTTCGTATTCGATAACTCGCGACCGGTAAGTCGGATCGAAAAGTGCCCAAAGACTTTTCGACTTGAAATTTTGTCACGAATATTAATTTTTGCATTTGGACATTTTTTTCTGGGACACCCTGTACGTGTGCACGTACAAGCTCGTAGGACGAAAATACACCCCGACGATTTCTGTCATGGTCACAAAACGGGAGGAGAGTCACGGCCAGCCGCGCCCGGCACGCGAGATGCGCTTTCGCTCGGCTCAAATACAAAATTCTCTCGCACGCACACGCACTCAATTTTCGCGAGATGAGCCGCACTTATTCGGGCTAGAAATAGTTCATTGAAAGAGCAAAGCCGCTCTATTCGACTCATGAATATTCCGCGGACACATCCGCTCCCCAATTTCCAATTTTCGTTTTTCATTTATTTCTCAAATATATTTTCACAAATTTATTCAGCTGTAAATTTAAACAAAAGTTTATAAAGAAGAAAATTACCAAAAACAGTAAAAATTTTTTAAAACTTTCTTTTCTGCATACAATTTTTTACATATTGTTTTACATCTTTGTTTTATTTTTTTAGTAATTTTGTAAACTTTTATCTAATTTTTTTTTTCATTCGTGAAGTAGAGTTTAAATAACCGTGTAGTAATAAAAAAATTTATTTTAGATTCAGTCTGAAATGCATTTAAATGAAAGTTAATAAAAAAAATATATTTTACTAAACAATCTTTTTCTTACATTCCATTTAAAAAATATTGATAATATATTTATTAATCACTTTTTTTCTGATTAAAACATACTACTAATTGTCATTTTATATTTTTTTTATTTGATTATTTTTCTCAATATACTTTATTCAACATTTATATAGCTGATATTTTTTTTATCGGGTTTATGAAATGTCTTTTTTTATATGGTAGCCAATTTTGTGGTTCCGCTCAATATACCGTTTGGTAATAGAAATTGTTTATTTCGAGTCTCGGCGTGCATGTTTGGCAAGCATCAGCCCAATCCGGGATATGGCGTCGTGCCAGATTTTTTTACAATATTTTATCGGATTTAAAGTTGCACGAGATTTATAAACACGGTTTATAAATTTTCTATTGGAATTGCGAGAGGAAAAATATTCCTTTTTACAATGAAAAGGACATTATGAAATTTTTACATTTAAAATTTTTATTTTTTATGAATAAATTATTTTTCGTGATAAGATTTTCATATTTTTTTGAACTGTCTGGAAGAATTATCGTCCGATCGCAATCAGGCGAGATTGAACGAGCGAACGATTTTCATCCAGCCAATTTGTCAGAAAATTGAATTTTCTTCTAGTGCCTCGGGACGTTTGGTCGCGAATCGAAGTCCCGGGCGAGAATAGTAACTTTTCCATTCGGTCGATGAACTTTTCGCTATGTGCACTTGGAATTAATGCAACTCTTGGTAAATGCATAGAAAAGCTTTTGCCAAAAGTTACTCAACATGGAAAATGCACTTGAAGATGGAGATATTACATGACGGGCATATTCTCGTTAATTTTCTGTTCATAATTCGAAATTTATTAGAATCTTTTATATTTATTTGATTTTGTAATTTTTTTGTTTATTTTCTTTTTTTTTCAGAATTTATAGTTATTTTTTAATGGTACATTTGGGCATTTTTGTTCACTAAACGAAATAGTCATGGAGCAATATTTTTGCATTTTTAAGACATAATAGCAGTAAGTATTTTCTTAAGTTTCTTTTAATTAATTCCTTATAATATGTATCATAAACATAATTTAAGAAATTCAACGAAGCCAAACTTTAATGACATAAATCTATGCACACAAGTAGTGAAATTTATGGATGGTTGTTTATTCACTAAAATAAAATTCATTATTTCAAATAAATTTGACAAAATGAGACTTGTGAATTTCTTTCATACATTTTTAATAGCGTATATTGTTTATGCATAATAATTTCAATATATTTCACTAAAATGTTGGTTTTTTATATTACTGAATAATAATGAAGAATGAACAAATTTTTGACAACATATTTTTAATAATTTAAATATTTCAGCTTATAGAAAATCGACTAAAAACTTGAAATAATATGCTAAATATGGAAATCTAGATAAGACACGAAGAATCAGCAACTTTTCGAAAAAAAAGAAAAACAACGTTTGAATTTTACAAATAGAAAGTCTCCAGAATTTCCTTTTTTCCAGGATTTTGTGACCTCTGGGCACACATAAATCGGCAATATTTCATAAATTTGTCATTTTGAAGCGAAAAACAACTCAGTCCGATCTTATCTCGACAATTAACCTTCAAGTACCCAAAAAAGTGATACAATGTTTACAGTACGAAGGGACCAGAGGTGCCGACTGATTTATCGCGAAGGAAAAGCATATCGGAGTTTTTCGTGAGAACGTTAGAGAAATTCGTCTCCGAGTAAACATAATAATACGAGAGAGAGTTTGTTTTCCGACCAGAATGTGTACACAGGAAAACCTTTCGAACGAGTCATCTTTTAGCGATGCTCACTCCAGGGTCTCCATCAGGCTTACTTTTGTTTAGTAGTTGAGAAAAGTAGAGAAAGAAAAATGTGGAGGGAAAATGAGAAAGAAAATTATAGAAGGAAAACGAGAGAGAGAGAGACAAGAAGAAAAGAGAAAGAAAAAAGAAGAAAGAAAGAGAGAGAGAGAGAGAGAGAAAGAGAGAGAGAGAGAGAGAGAGAGAGAGAGAGAGAGAGAGAGAGAGAGTGAGAGAGAAAAATTAGAAGAAAACGAAAAAAATAAAGAAAGTAAGAAAGAGAGAGAGAGAGAGAGAGGAAAATGAGAGTGAGAGAGAAAAAAAGATACGACAAGGGAGATAAGGAATATGAGAGCCATAAAACCATGGGGGTGGATCGTCGTCGTGAGTGCTTTCTCGCTGCACTGCGGAGACTTGGACGATAATTCCTAAGATAGCGTTCAGGGACCATATAATACGTACATCGGATATAAACAGCTTAAAAACCTAAAGTCCCAACCAACGAGATTTGACATGGAGAATTCCGCAGGTTCAGCCCTTCTGCCTCTCCGAATTTCTCTTTTCCAAGAGCCGCCAACTTATTCTCTAGCTTCCTCGAATCGATTTTTTTTCTCCGAGCATCGTGATTATTATCCCCGAGTTAATTTGATTAGTCGTACTCCCAGCTTGTGCGTGATCACCGACCATTTTTCTTCCCCGCCCGTGGTAGAGTTGTTAAAATTTGGTTTTACGAGCTTTTGCAAATTATCGCAAAACGTTGAAAAATTTTATAAGGAATCTCCATATTTTATATATTTATTTTCTTTTTGTTTATTTTATTTAAGTTGAATCTTAAATGGACCATTTATCTACAATAGTTCATCAATTTATTTTATATTTTGTTCGTTGAAAGTATATTGGTCAATGAACTGAAATTTTTTCTATCAGAAATATTATTGTGTTTATGATGATGTTAAATCTTCAATCATTTTCACTTTTAAGGTACTTCTATAGCTATACAGTCAAATAAAAAATTATTATTTCAGTTTTTCTCCATTCCATGAAGTTTATTAAGAATAGTTTTTACAAATTGATTCGGGAACAACATACTCCAAATTCAAGGTTAGCTAAAGTAATCTGCACTTGCCACGTGTGTATGAAAATTTAAAAAATACTTATAATTTCTTTTAAACTAAAGGAAGCTTCTTTGAAGTACAAGAAAGAGCTATGCTAAATTTTGAGAAGCTGCGCCATCTAGAATTCTCATCTCCCTTATGGGAGAGCACTGAACATTAGGATTTTCAATAAATAATGTTAATGTCCCAATAATTGGACTGCTAAGGATTTTTTCACTTTATTTTTAGATAAAAAATTTTCAAACAAACAAACTGTTTCAAATGCACATCTTAACTATTATTTTCTGACATTTTAGCAATCCAAAGCTCATTTTATGTGTTAATATTAAATTTATTTTAGTAAACAAATTGTCTAGTAAATACTTGTTTTTAGTAAATACTTGAACGTTTGAATATGTAGAATGTCCGAATAGTTGGACAGAAAATTGACCCTGCTTCCAGAATTCATCCGATTTGTTCCAATAAATTAACGTCATGAAAAATATAACTCTGTGTAAATGAAAATTAATCTGTACGATTTTATTGAAAAAAAATTATTCAAATAATAAATATAAAATATCAAAAATTGTTCAATTATTGGAGTATATCCAACTATTGGAACGTTTACCTTGATCACATCAAAGAACGCAATTTCGAACAAAATCCTAAATAAACGATAAAACTACATTTAAAAAAATTAAAGTATATATTTTCAATGATTTTAATTTATGAAAATTTCTTTATTTTAATTTTGTTGGAAAGCTATAATGAAGGTAAAAAAATAGAGGCGAAATAAACAGGAAATTCTGATTATTAGATAATGCAGTTCAACTTCTATACGTATAGTAAAACCTCTCATCTAAATGTGAAAATGTATGATATTGAAGAATATTTATGCACATTTTTTAATGTAAACCTATAAGAAAACCATTTTTTGATAAAACTACTTCAAGTAGAAGATTGGTAATTCAAGGTGATATTTTAATTATTTTTTCAAAAAAAAAACACTTTTAAATATGTTTAAACCTTGGTAATGAGCTGCTAAGTTGCAGTGAAAATTCAACTCGTGAGCGTTCACACGCCCATGGACATCTCGTCGATTCCACTTGGCGCGAGATTAGCTTATCGGTAATCCCGCAACGTTATCCGGCGCGATATCAAGTGGAAAAAAGAAGCGTGACGGCCGCGCATCTCCTAGTCCCGCTCACTCGTAATCTCTCGGAATGAAATCGTTTTAGGCACCGTTCGAAAAATGACAGAAACAATTTATAACGTACGGAACAGAATCGTATTTTTTCATTGACTTCCTTTTTTGTCGCGTTAAAAAAAAGATGCAGTCGTGAACGCCTGCTGCGCCTGCACTTTTTATTTGTGATTCGATAAACGAACTCGAGACTGCTGGCTCGATTGTAAGTGTTTTCATTCGTGTCTGCGACTCGTTTAAAAATTATATAGTCCCAAGAATATATTTTTCACTTTTTCTGTTTTACTTCGTGTACGCTTTATTTGTATTAAAAAAATTACGCTGAATAATTACGCACATAAAATTTTGAAAAAACAGATATTATTTATACTAAAAACAAATTTTAATGAAATCTTTGAGATAATTAATGTTTGAAACAAAAGTTATGAAAAGTCAAAGAGAAATAATATAAATAAGAAGCTTTTTCTTCTAAGAGATATGCGAAATGGTGGAATTTTTAAAATTTGAAAAAAAAATTAAAAATTCGTAAAATTCAGATTCTGCATGGCTTTTGCTAAAAAGTTGCAAATTTTTTAAATAATAGTTTGAATATTAATTATAGCAACTTAGTGGTATCTACACAAATGTACCATAACCATTTGTATTTGAATTACAAATGTATACCGAAAATTAAAAAACGTGACAATTATTGTACCATAAAAAAATTTTACCATATTTCATTTGTACCAAAATCATTTATACCAAAATAAATTACTCCTACACGCACATCTGATAAAAAATTTGTTAATATGCTTAAAAAAAATCAAAAATTAATCAAATTCTCATATTTTTAAAAATATCACTCATATTTCCTCAAATAATCGTGAGAAAAAGAAAATGAACTAGCAACGCTTCAAGGGACAGTTCGTTTGTTCCGAGCTCCAAAGGTTTTTATAAATATAAACCAGGAGCTCGCAAATGAGCAAAAGGGCCATCCCCATTTCATTACAAGGCAGTCTCTCCTTCTCTCTTGTCCAGCTGTTTTATAAGCGCGTCATCAGGCAAGGAAATTGCCAACCACGAGGAAACGAGATGAACGTTTTACAACGGAAAATCGTCGACTCGCGTTCAACACGACCTTTTTTTGCCCAATGAAGACGCGATGGCTCGCGAGTCTTAATTAACGTCATTCGTAATTATACGAAAATTGAGAAAAACCTTCTATATCCTCGCTCGTTCGTATTTTTATTAATTTTCTGACGTTTTACGAGATTTTAAATTATTATTATTATTTTTCAGAGTTAATCGTTCAATTAATGATAATTTATTAATTGACTAATTCATTATTTATTTATTAATTGTAAATTTTATGCCAGTTCTGGACAGATGCTGGTTTCACAAAGTTTTACTGCCATGCAGTCTTTTTTTTTATTACCTAATTATATCTGGCAGTGGGTAATTAAAAAGAAATTTCAGATATATTTCCTGATAAATGTCCTGATTTTATGATATAAATTAATGTAATATATTATTATTATTTAATATTAGTTTTAATATTTAAAAAAAAGTTCTCATTTTTTTTACTTTTCTCTGCTGTACTATCCTAATCCTATATTAAAAAAGACATGAGGCCTTTAATCGATTCCTCGGGATAGAGCACATTATGCGGTGCTCATGAACTTTTGGCTAATCTCTTCCTATTAAAACAAAATTCAACGTGCGCTGCTTTGGAAATAATGACCTTGATGTTTGAATTATTCGTTTCATCTTGCAAAAAATTTCAAGAATTACCTACTATGAAGTTAATGTCGTCGAGACACGAAAAGTTATCGCCACTTGAAATTTTGAGATTCTCCTATTTTCGATTCTCGACAAATCAGGCTGGAGATTCTCGAACATGCTAAATTTTTTCCGCTCATGTAAAAATATACCTGAATATTTCGGGGATCGTAAACATAAAAAAAAGAGAGAAAATTCGTCAAACCTAACGAGGAAAAAAAATCCAAATTCCCGAGAATACTTCGACTATTGTTTATCCATGGTGATTATTCATCGAGGTCGAGGGAAAAATCGAATTCAGTCTTGATTGTTCGGTTTTCTGACGTAATTTAGAATCAGTAAGCCGGTATAAAATGTCAGGATAAGAATTATCGGATCTTACAAGGTACTTCGTTACCGAAAAACATTTTGTATAGCAATTTGACAAGTTCAATTGAGTGTCAATTCCAGTATAATTTTCAATCATACGAAAAGTAAATAGTTAAGTGTTTCAAATTTATAATATCGTTTCAAAATACTTTTTAAAAAAATGTCGGTGCGGATGTATCCTATATATAAAAAACATATGAAATATGCTATATTTATCTCAGAGTGTAAATTATTTCATCGTGTATGCCATGTTTTCGTATAACGCTCAGCAGAATTTGAATCCGTGTAAACTTGTATTTCAAGAAACACAGGGCGGCGGGAAATTTATCTGGAAAACATCTGAGAGATTGTGAATTTATTTCTATTTGCGGATATCCATGTTTGAGAATTAATTAAGAAGGGTCCGCGTAGTGCGTCGGAGAACAGGGAAACGCGGACGGGGATCATCGGGGGCAAATTTCAATAATTAATTTACATTTACGCCGCACACCGGGCGGCAATTCCTTCCTTCCTTTCACTACATATACATATATGTATATTAGTGAAGCTTCTTCGAGAGTTACGGAAAAACGTAAACGTTTTCGGTAACTGATGGCGAAACGGCGCCGCGTTTCTCGGCTTTTCCTCCACTTTTTCCCTTTTTTTTCCGGGGAATTTCTTGGCACGCCGTCGCGAGTGAGCCGCGCGCGAGCCCCGCTACAAATTACCGGGCACAACGGTGTCGCTAATTAAAGCACCGTGGAAGCCGAGAAAAGGGAAACAGCCGAGCGGCGATTCGAGAGGGAAAAATCGTACTGCGACACACCGACGCGCTAAACGGACCGAATTTTTGCACTCCGCGGAGAGAAAAGAATCCCGTGTTACGAGCTGGCATGCCGGACCAGCGACGATAAATTCTTCACGCGAGTTATATGACTATGCCTCTTTGCAACGATGGATGGAAAAAAAATAGGCAGACGAAAAAAATTCCATTTACACGCCCTGGCTTCGCGTTCGGGCATTAATCGTTCAAGTATAATTTTAAATAAATGAATAATTAACTCGAATTATGGTAATCCTTAATTCCTAAAAATCTGACACTTTATTTTAGTATTCTCTATATATTTATGCAGTAAAAAGCGTGTTAAAAAAATTGTAAAAAATATTTAACTTTAATTTGGAAGATATCCTTAAAGCAATGTTTTTTGAAAACAACAAATAACGGGGATAAAATTAATCTTTTATTGAATACTGCTATTTATGAAGTTTTTTAAATAAACAAATTGTCACCATAATTTTCTTTATTTTAAAAAACTGAAACAATACTAACCGAAATTAAAGTATAAATGGTTTAATTATCTTTACAATTAGCAAAAATTGCAAAATTTTTGGAAATTCCTACATAGTTATAATTTTTAATAGAATGATACAATGAATTAACAAAATAAATTAATATTAAAAAAACAATAACGGAGATATAAACATAATATAAGGTAAAAAGAGTGAAAGTGAAACCAAGCAAGAGTCTAGGAAGAAAAAACAAAATTATTTTCTGTCTCATTTGTAACTATTAATATATATGTATAGAAATGTATTTTCTTCTCATAGTAAGAATTTTCTTTTCTGCACGGATTTCTCCGGAGCACTCGAGTATTTCCAAAGTCTGTTTAGCGTCAGTTTCGCCGAGAGGAGACATTCTTTATGTCTGCCTTTGAACCTGACCCAAATTCGACACCGGAGAAGAGCGACACACAGAAGGAATATGGTCTTGATGTATACAAGTATGTATTCAAAAAGAAATAAAAGAACAGATTTCGGTGAGTCCTTAAACGCTCCAGACTTTCTCTTCTCTTTTATTCTTCGTTTTTGCTTCGTTGGTGGTCGTGGACGTTTTTTTTTAATCTCTTCGCCTATCGTCGCTGCAACTTGTGGGCGATTTATGTCTAATAATTTATGTCTAATAATCTCATTCGTTAATATTTTATAGGATTAACCTTTGGTCCTCTTTTAATCTTAATCGGAAATTTTTTCAAAATTTTGTTTTATTAAAATAATTTTTTTATTGTTGATTTTAACATTTTTTAAAATAATATTTTCAAGAATTGTATATTTTAATAGTCTTTTTAATTATTATTTTTCCTTTAAGGTATTACAAACAAAATTGTTTTTACGATTTTCATTTATCAATATAATTTAGCTGCTTTGCAATTTAAAAAAAGAAAAGTAAACTAGGATATAAGTTTGTTGAATAATGTTGACAGATATGTTTCATAACTTTTTGTGGAGTTTGTCCATGGATATTTTTATTTTTATCGAGAGGAAGAGTTTAATGCTTATAACGATGGGATGAGGGCTCTAGCCTCCAACGTGTTCAGATTCTTGTATAGGATGAATGACAAAAGGGAGACGTAACGAGTCTTTAGAAACGGAGGCTATCGTTGGCGTTTCGTCGCCCGTCTAAAAAAAATAACCGGGTCCATTCACACGCGAATTAACCACGAATTAATCGTGTCGGTCTCCCGATTGAGATTTACGAGTACCTAAGTCCGGCTCGGAGCAAAACGAGAGTTGGACGACTTTGGAAAAAAAAACATGTTTGCCTCACCAGTTACGTTTATCGAGTTATTTCTATCTTTCAGTTCGTTTTAACCACAAACAGACGGATACGTACCTGAAACATAAATCAATTATAAATTATTAGATTGGAAGTGTCACTCAGTTTTTTAGCTTTAAACATACTTAAAAATAAAAATTAACATAAAAATTATATTATTTTATATTAAATAAGACATAAGAGGCTTTTAATCGATTAATCGGAATAGAGCGCATTATGCGGAGCGCATTAACTTTTGGCTAATCTCTACTCATTAAAAAAAAATTCAATGTGCGCTGTTTTGGAAATAATGACTTTGATGTTTGAATCATTCATTTCATCTTGCAAAAATTTTCAAGAATTACCTATCATGAAGTCGATATTGCATCGAGGACACGAAAAAATATTGCCACTTGAAATTTTGAGATTTTCCTATTTTCAATTCTCTAAAAATCAGGCTGGAGGTCATCGAACACGCTAAATTTTCTGATCTCATGTGAAAAGAACTTGCAACACAATTTTCTATTATTTATACCTGAATAAATATACCTTATTAGTACAGGGATCGTAAATATAAAAAAAAGGAGAGAAAATTCGTCAAGCGTAACGAGGAAAAAAAATTTTCAAATTTTCGTTAATCCCTTGGTCATTAATGTTTCCATGGTGATCGGTCGAGGTCGAGTGAAAAACCGAACACGGAACCGAACCGAACACAGTTGTTTCGATTTTCGACTTAATTTGGAATCAGTAGGCTGGTATAAAGAGTCGGAGTAAGACGTGTCGGTTTTCACCAGGTAATTCGTTACCGAAAAACATTTCGTAGAAATTCAACAAGTTCAATTGAGTGTCAGTTCGAGTGTAATTTTCAATCATACGAAAAGTGAATAGTTTAGTATTTCAAGTTTATAATATCGTTTCAAAATACTTTAAAAATAATGTCGATGCGGATTTATCCTATATTAAAAAAGAGATTAAATCTCTAATCAATTAATCGAAATAGAATATGCGAAGTTGTATAAAGCATATATACTTTATTTTATAGTATATGTGTAGAAAAAGTTGAACATTTTCTGTATTTTTCATATAAGCATAAAAGAGGTAATTTTGATAATAAAATGATTGGTAAATAAATATTTTGCATCAAATATCCGAAAAATTTGCATACTATGTAGTACGATAAAAAGATGAAAAATATTTCATATTAAATTATTCCCTCTGCGTACCATTCGAGGGAGTGGTTTTGAATAAAATCGAATTCTCGATCGGATATGTTAATAATATGCGATTGGCGCTTGATTCGGTGGATTTGTTCCGAGCGAATTCTGTATTGGGTTTATTTGGATTATTCTCGCGTGTCGTCGAGGGGGACTAAATAGAGTAAGAATAAAAGTTGACAAAGGTGAGTTTAGCCGTTTGGACGAAATCCAAAATAGAGAGAGAGAGAGAGAGATGAAAAAAAGAGGAAATAAGAAAGGGGGAAAAAAGTGTGTAGTTCCGTGTAAAAAGCGAAAAAAATGAACGCAGAACATTGAGAAAACGAAAGTAAGAGGGAGATAGCGCGAGAAGAAGAAAGGGAGATAAAAAAAATCGCAGGGTGCAGTCGAGTATCACGCACGATTCGGCGCGAGCATCGTTTGGGGGTGAAACGACGCTGGAAACACACGAAGCGTATTTTTCAAAGTATGCGCACGAACAGACGTACGTCTTTGAGTGTACGTACACAAAAAAGGGGAGGGAAAAAGAAATTTTTATTCCTTTCTCGCGCGAGCGATGCATTTTCGGTTGTTCGGGCCGCCAAGTCGTTTTCGCAGCTGGAATTACGCCAGTTTTACAATCCTGGAACTCGCGACTTCCCCCGCGAGACCGTGCAAGTACCACCTTCGTCTTTCGAAGATTTTTTTTTTTCATTTTTTATTTCCCGTCACCTTCCGTCTTTTTTTTTTCTTTCCGGTTTTCCTGCTCGACATTTTTTTTCACTCTCGATTAATAAAAAACTTTTTCCATCACGTGATATCGAGCGGTACGATTTTCTTATAGAGCTTTACTTTATACCTTTTGTCGAGAATTTTTATATAATTTTTGTAGTAGGAATCAGGGTTTTTATGCTTTATTCTCAGGGGAAAAATAAATTTATTTTATGTTTTTTTAAATCTTTTATTTTGCTCATTTTTGTATGGCAAGTAAATTAAAAAATTTATTTGGTGAAGAAATGATAAAGTTTATTATTAAATAATGTCTCAGATCATTTTTTATGAGAGAAATTTGTTTGATGAAAAATATTGAATTATATAAAAATTTTTATGATTTTTAATAAAAAAGAACTATTATTTAAAAAAATGTAACATATTTAAGAGAACACAAATTATAGATAGAAAAACTATTTTTATGATCATAAAAAATATTATAGTAAGAGTTATTTTTTTCTCCTTAATCCTAAAAAAAATAACGTTTACATTAATATTGTTAGAAAACACAAATTTATGGAGAAAAGATTTTTAAATATAAGTAAACACTAAAAAAAATTTGTTATTAAATATCCAGATGAAACGTTCAATAAATTTTTATTGACATCGGTTCAGTTGTTCAACCGTGAAAGAGTAGCAAAAAAACAGACAAAATTATTTAGCAAACAGATAAAAATACGAATAAGGTCCCACTAGTTGGACAGTTAAGGATTTTCATATACTTTATCTTTATTTAAAAAAATATAAATAAAAATAATCTGCTTCAAATTCCCTTCTAAACTATTGTCTGATACTTTAGTGATCAAAAACTCATTTTATGTATTAATTTTAGACAATATTTCTAGTAAATAAATAGTTGAACAGAAAATGGATCCTATTTCTAGCGTTCAGCAAGATTGTTTCAATAAATTAAAATTATGAAAAACAAACCTCTTTGTATATGAAAAATAATCCATACAATTTTATTGAGACATAAATAATTTAAATGTAAAATATAATATAGCAAAAATTGTCCAACTATGAGAACGTTCATCTTATATGTAACTTTAAAGAAAGTTTATTCAAATTTTGAACAGAATCTACATAAACGCTCATTTTACTGACCAACGACCTTAAATATATATAAAATATTTCGTAAAATTATTATTAAGTGAAACAGATAATATTTTTTTCGTTAATTTTCCTCGCGAACGATTTGTGATGAAAATGGGCGTAAGCTATTGTGATTTCCGGGTATCTTCTTTTCTCTAAAAGCTCGCCAAGGGCTATTACTCTGAAATATCGAGAGACATCGGGATTAGAATCGTAGAGGAGTCGCATTCTTTCCTCCCTCTTTTTTTCGGCTATTTTTTCCGCGGCATATCGCATGGTTTTTCTCATCGAGACGTCCGGCTACTTTTTTGCGTCTCTCTCACTCATCGTGAACGTGGGCCAAAAGTTCGAGCATCGGTAAAAAAATGGTGTAACGAGCACAAGGGAGAAAATCTTTCAGAGGAAAAAAAAACGATTGAAAATGTGAAAATAAAATAATAAAACGTGGACCACTCAAATAAAATGAAATAAATATTATATTCTGCAAATGCTCATAAAAATTTGAATAAGGTAAATGACCCAATAGATGGACATTTCCTCATAGTTGGACAATATTTGTTATATTATATTTAACATTTGAATTATTTATTATTATTTATGTATTTTTAACATTTGAATTATTTTTTATTATTTATGTATTTTTAACATTTGAATTATTTATTTCTCAATAAAATCGTATGGTTTATTTTTATAACTTTAATTTATTGGAACAAACTTGCTGAACCCTATAGAGATAGGGTCAATTTTCTGTCCAACTATTGGGACATCCTACATATTAATACGTTCAAGTAATTATTTACTAGACATATTGTTTAAAATTATTAATGCATAAAATGAGTTTTGTATGACTAAAACATCAGACAATATAATTTAAAGGTCAATTTGAAGCAGATTTTTTTTGTTTGTCTCTTTTTTAAATAAAGATAAAGTATGAAAATCCTTAACTGTTCAAATATTGGGACGTTTACCTTACGAGATATGACGAAAACGAAGAAGTCACGAATTTATGGGGAAAGTCGAAAAATCGACACGTTGGCTATTTTTTATCGAAAATAAACTGCGCACATTTACCGGTTCTTTTAAATTGGTCCGTGGGCATTTCGGGAATGGAGTTTCGCAAGTTTTGTTCGGAACGGGGTCTCCGGTCGCGAGAAATGCACTGGCGAGTCACGGGCAACATTCCTTAACGACCCTTCACGATACAACCAGATACCGCGAGTACGGATGTCCATATAATACCGAAACAAGCATCCTTCGAAAAAAAAAGCCAAGCTCCAATCAAATTTCCATATATTTTTATTTTACTGCTCGCGAAAAAAGTATACAAATCTTTTACCAATTTGTATAGCTCGCCTCGAGTAAAATTTAATTTACATGCAAAGAACGAGATTTGTTTTTTTTTTGAACGAGAAAGTCGTCTCTCGACGAGAAATTGAAAATTACTCTTTCTGACAAATAAAAAGAATAAAAGGAGAAACAAAACTTTGTACTGAAAAATTCTAATATTAAAATTATATTATTGGGTTTCAATATTTTTCATTACAATTTTTATACCAATAATTTGACGAGATATTTATATTTACTGATATTATGGAATTACGGTATATATTTTTATCGGGACAGTGAAATCAAAAGGGTAAAAATTTGATACACACATGCATGTATGCCATATCAAAGAAAGTTTGTGCAAATTTTCAATAAACTCCAAAGAAAATAATAAAACGATAGAACTATCTTAAAACGTGTGTACATTTTTTTATTGAACTTGAATTTATAAATTATTATTATGTATTTATTCTAATATTTATTACCACTGTAAATGATAAACATTGATACGAATAATATTTATGAACAAATTATTAACAATAATAAACGTTAGTTTTAAAAATAACAAATGAATAAATATTGCAATTTATTGTTATTTTTTTAAGTACAAATAATTTAAATTGATTATTTCGGTGCCTGAGAGTTTTCTCGCTTGCGTTTAAAGCGCCATGGGGAAACGGACTGAATCTCAGCCAGTGATACGTTTTTTTATCCTTCTCGTGCATGAATATAATAATAATATTTATGTAAAATTTATTAACAATAATAAAAATTAGTTGTAAAAATAACAAATAAATAAATATTGCAATTTATTGTTATTTTTTAAGTACAAATAGTTTAAATTGATTATTTCGGTGCCTGAGAGTTTTCTCGCTTGCGTTTAAAGCGCCATGGGGAAACGGACAGGATCTCAGCCAGTGATACGTTCTTTTATCCTTCGCGTGCATGAGTACAATAATAATATATATGAACAAATTATTAACAATAATGAACGTTAGTTTTAAAAATAACAAATGAATAAATATTGCAATTTATTGTTATTTTTTTAAGTAAAAATAATTTAAATTGATTATTTCGGTGCCTGAAAGTTTTCTCGCTTGCGTTTAAAGCGCCATGGGGAAACGGACTGAATCTCTGCCAGTGATACGTTCTTTTATCCTCCTCGTGCATGTGTATAATAATAATAATTATGAAAAATTTATTAACAATGATAAAAATTAATTGTAAAAATAACAAATAAATATTGCGATTTATTGTTATTTTTTTAAGTACAAATAATTTAAATTGATTATTTCTTTGCCTGAGAGTTTTCTCGCTTGCGTTTAAAGCGCCATGGGGAAACGGACTGGATCTCAGCCAGTGATACGTTCTTTTATCCTTCGCGTGCATAAGTCCCAAAAGGGAATAACGCGACGTGCCAAGAAAGGAGATGGAGCCGGCTACTTTTCGGCGATGCGCAAACCATGCACACGGGAGAATTTCCAACTCGGCAATTTATGAGCTTGCCATAATGCGCGCGCGCGGGATCAACATCCCGCGTTGGGGATATTCTCTACCTTCGCCGTCGTAATGACGCTGAAGTTTTCGATCCGAGCACCGATACCCAATCCATTTCCGGTTCATCCTCGAGTAAACGAATATATTGCTACGTCGTGGATATTATTTTTTTTTTCATCGAATCTCGATTCTCATCGTTGAATTTTAATGAAAATATTATTAAGCCAATTTTAGTTAAGCATCAAAATTAAAAAAGAAAATGACTGAAATGAAAAATTCTGAGAATTGAAAAGTTTTTCGGTGAATTCTGGCATTCCTGCTTTTTGGTAAAAACAAATATTATCTATAAATCTATAAATTATCAAATTATCTATGAATATAACTTGAAAACGATATTTAAGAAAATAATGAAAAAATAAAAAATGTTAAAGTTCCACCTACAGAAGTTATATAAAAAGAGTCAGCATGATATACCGTCCATCAAGTTTATGAGAAAAAATCATTGAAAAAATCATGAGAGATTGAAAAATCGAACGACTTTCAACAATTAATATCTCGATAACTAGATGGTGAAGCTTCATAAAATTTGGCATACATTTTGACATGACCTCAAATAAGAAGATTTGTGCAAATTTTTTTTTTTAAGAAATTCTGTCTCAAACGATTTTCATGCGACTCCTATCTTAAGAATCAAATGCATAGAATATTAAGGAGGTTGGCTACATATAACGAAATGATAAAAATTCTTTCAAATTTGGATAGAATATTCTTCCATATGAAATACGTGAATACAATTTTTTTTAGAATTTTCGTCTACGTATTTTTCGAACAATTGAACCATGAAATAGCTATTTTTAGA
>JAPYYW010003759.1:0-17988 GCA_030522545.1 Cremastinae sp. A BG-2022a | reverse complement strand
ACGTTTTTGATATGCGAACGATATTGATTTTCACATTCCTATTTTTTCTCTTTTTATTTTTATTCATTTCAAAAATTAATATTCCGTTATTTTCGGGTTGTTATCAATCTTCTACACAGAGAGAAAAGTACATATGGTGGATTTTCTTATTTAAACGTGACAACTATTTGACGTTTTTTATGCGAACGATATTGATTTTCACATTCATCTTTTTTTCTCTTTTTATTTTTATTCATTTCAAAATTTAATATTCCTTTATTTTCGGGTTGTTATCAATCTTCTACACAGAGAGAAACGTATGGTGGATTTTGTTTTATATACGTGACAACTATACTGATTACTATAGAACTAAATGGACTTTATTTATACATCTTGTTCTGAATTTTACAAATATTTTATTACAAAAATATATCAACTTTTAAAATAATTCGCATTATTCGAAAAATAGAGTGGATTTTGTTATATAAACGTGACAACTATACCAATTACTATAGAAATAAATGTACTTTATTTATACATCTTGTCCTGAATTTTACAAAAATTTTACTACAAAAATACATCTACTTTTTAAATAATTAGCTTTATTGTCACTTTATGGTAATATATTATATCGTGATTTCTCTGTGTACACTGAAAAAAAAGTTTGGCTGAATCATCAACTATCCAGGTGGACATGGAGAACGAATTAACTATTAAGTTTATTTTACATTTTTTTTAAATTTCATTCTACCATTTATTTCCTTGTCGAAAACAATAAAAGGCATAGAAACAAAAATTTAGTTGAATTAAATAAATAGCAAGGTAAATTTAGTTGATTAATTTAGTTTATTCAACCAAACTTTTCTCCCAGTACATATATTGTATTTTTATTTTATATAAAATTCTCAGATTGCTTATAAAAATTTGTCAAATTGCTCATGTTTTCTCTTCTCTCTCGCTTTTCTTCTCAATAAAATGAAAAAAAAAAAACGAAATTAATAAAAAAACGTTCCTCGGAATTGTTCTTCGGATGAGTCTCGTCTCTTCGGGTTATTTTTCAAAATGTTCTTTCTTCAGTTTTTGCACGATATTGATTTTCGCATTTTCCTATTTTCCCTCTTTTTTTATTCATTCCAAAAATGATCATTCCTTTATTCATATTGCTATCAAATCATCTATATATTTTTTTATTTCAAATAAAATTCTTAGATTGCTCACAAAAATTTGTCAAATCGTTCGAGCGATTCGATCGAGTGTCTTCTTACTTTTTTCTCAATAAAAAAAATAAAATAAAAAAACGAAATAAAAAACACGTTCCTCGGAGTTGTTCTCCGGAGTCTCCGTCTCTACGGGTTATTTTTCAAAGTGTTTTTTCGTCAGACTATTTTCGAAAACGCTGAGTTGAGAGAAATATCAGAAATCGAGTCCAGGAAAATGAAAATCTTGCCGGGTGAGAGAGAGAGAGAGTAGGGAGGAAAAAGTGGACGAAAAAAAAAAAGAGAGAGGAGAGTAAAAAGCAGAGTAGGGTGTGCAGAACGGAGCAGAGAGAACGCACACGTGGCCCCACACGCGTGGTTCACAACAGAGAGAAGAAAGAGAGAGAGAGAGAGAGAGAGAGAGAGAAATTCGGAGAGGGAAAGATCAACAGCCTGGCATGGTGGGAGCAAACTCGTCGAGAGAGAGAGAGGGAGGGAGGAAAAAACTGTGAGCGGGGGGCGGGTAAAAAAGGGTAAAAAGTAGAGGCGCGTATGGAGGAAGCAAAAAATAAAGATGAATGAAAGAGAGAAAAAATTGGAAGCGAGGCGCCTCGAGATAAACGAAGGGACTGGCGAAGGAGGTGGAGCCAGGATTCACGGAGTAGGGGCACGTTGCGCGAACGTTTGCACCGGGTGGGGATGGAGGTTGCAAAAGAGGAAGAAAATAGGAGGAGGAAACGGCGTGTTACTGGAGAGGTAAGGAGAGAGAGAGAGAGAGAGAGAGAGCTGAGACAAAAAAAGATAGAAAGATCGAATAAGTAAAAAGAATTAAAAAAAAACAAAGACGAGAGACAAAAAAATTGACAGGGAGAGGAGTGAAAGAACGAGAGAGAGAGAGAGAGAGAGAGAGAGAGAGAGAGAGAGCAAAAAGAGCGAGCGAGGCAGGAGAGAGAAGAGTCTGCCAGGCACTCGGGGAAGTCTCCTTTACGTTTAAAGCTGATAGACCGTTCCCAGCTCGAACCCAAAGCGACCGCGGGTCGGGGCTTCGCCTTTAACGCTAAACCCAAGACACAAGTCTCGACGAAGCGACGAGGACGACAAATCTTTTTTTTTCTTCTTTTCTTTTCTTCGTCTCTCTCTCTCTCTCTCACTTTTTTTTTCTTCTTCTCTTACTATACTTACTACGGATACTACGTTTTCCCTTTGTCTCTTTCCTTTTTCCCGTCCCTTCTTCTTCCTCGCCTTTTTTTTCTCTCGCACTTGCTATAACCGGTCTTCGTAACCACATCGGAAGTACGATACGCGTCTTTTATAGACCAGCGAGAGAGACGAGGATTCGAGGATTCTCGATGTATTGACGCGGATTAACCTTTTCGCGCGGGGTGAACGATATACGATTCAATGAACTTTGATTTATCGGTTCGTCAAGACGAGCTCTCTCTCTCTCTCTTTCTCTTTCCCCCCGATTTCTCTTTTACCTCGTTCCCTTTAATTCACGGGGAAAGAAAAAAAAAGATTCGACGCTTTGACAAAAATCAAAATTGAGGAGATTATATATTTTTTTTTTTCAATGGTTTCTCGGAAAGTACGCTTTTGTGGATATACTGCGGCTCGGCTGTACTTATCGCTCGGATGTAGTTATCGATTTCCGCACGATTTCGAATCACGTTTCTTTTCACTATTGGGATCTTTCAAATGGGCGGAGCTTAAAAAACATGGCGACCATAAGAGGATCATGATATGAAGTCGTATGTGGTAATGGACGGGGCAAATACGTGTGCAATTTGTGACTGGGCTGGCACACCAATCTCAAAGAATTCAATTTTGTTGAAGGAAAAGGCTATTTTGAGGCTTCAATATGAAAATTTGGTAAAATTAGTAGAGTGAGCGAAGTGACGTTGACAGTTCTGTCAGTTTCAATCTCTATCTGCTTGTATGATTTATTCTTTCAATCTGTCAAATTGTACTTCATGTTTATTTGCTTTTTTTTCTGTCGAGTAAACATCACTGATTCCATTTTTACTAATAATTGAATAATTTCTTTATTATAAATATCGCATAATACGTATAATTACTATTAGAGAATTTGCTCTAAGTATAGTTCGTTTTTTTTTGCCATCAAATGTCAGATCTCCATTCGACAGATCCCAATTGTGCAAAAAAGTTTATTTTTTTAGGCCATTGCTTTGTTTTTCATGAGTCTTACAAATTGCGATTTTCTTACAAATTTTATATCATATGTATTTGAAAAGTAAATGGAAATAATTGGATTAAAAAAAAATTACAATTTACGAAATTACTTTCTAGTGTAGATATGGACGTTAAAAATATTTAAGAAAAAAACGAGACAACTTTTTTTATAATTGTATGCAATGTGTACAGAAGTAAAATTGAAGAATTTAAACTTTCATGAGTTTTTAAAAAATGTTGAGCGTTTATTATAATTGCTGTCATTTATTTTATTTTATAAAGTTGTCTATATTTTGATTATGGTCAGGCTCATTTTATACAGGTTTACAATAACTGTAAGAGTGAATTTTTACATAATTTCAATTGCAACCTTGAATAACTTTTGAAGAAGTTGATTTATCGAATAATCACAAGAGACTTTTTTGTAGAATGTCAAATTTTCTACAAATGCACATTATTACTTCGTTATTGAGTTATACAAAATTTCAAATGAAAAAAAAAACTTTCAGTGTAATGAGAAATGATGAAAAATTGCAAATTTCAATAAGCATCTTCTCATTCCCCTGAAAGTAAGTATTAAAAATATTCGAGAGAAATTAATATGACTCTGCAGTAAAAACATAGTAATTTAAAAAACCAGAGTGGTCGCTTCGCATCGTGTGATTGCAGCATGAGAAAGCAATAAGTACAAAAATCATTAACTGTACATAATGAGCAAAAAAAAGTAAAGGGATCTCAAGTCGAAAGGGTAGATATTAAAACGCGATTTCAATCTCTAGAAAAAAGTACGCGTAAATTAGTATAGCACGAGGGAAATAAGAAAGAGAGAAGAATCTGAAAACTTCGAGGCTAGAATTGAGGAGCGAGTTGAAAGAATGCAGAAAGGGCGTATACGTATGAATGGCAGTTTTGATTCGTACAACTAGGAAAAGAGACACGAGCGAGAAAAATGTATATACAAAAAAGTGAGAGAGGGAGAGAGAGAGAGAGAGAGAGAAGAACAATATAGAGAAAGGAGAGAGGGCGAAATAAGAGAAAAAAAATGACGAAGAGAAAAAGAGAGAGCAGGAAGATATGGAAAAAGGACGAAGAGAGGTAAAGTGAGAAAAAGGAAAATAGAAAAGAGAGAGAGAGAGGAGAGAAAGGGAGAGAGGGTGGAGGCGCCGAGAAGCAGCCGTAAAAAGGAATCCCAAATTACAGGCCAGTGAAAATTGCCGGGCTCTTCTCTTCCTTTTTCCAGCTCTCCGACTCGCGTATATATATATATATATATATATATATATATATATAGTTCGTCCCTTGTACATGTATACAAAAACACGTGCAATACACGTACTCCTTTCCTCCTTCAAGCCTTTTTCGATCCTTTTCTCCCGCTTCTTCTATACTTCTCCTTATTCTTCATCTTCTCCTCCTCCTCGCCGATCTTTCCTCTCGTTTCTATTTTTTCATCTACCACTTTTTGCTTCTTCACGACAAAGCTTCGTTTCGAGGTATATACGAAGATTTTTCGCGATAGCTTTCATCAGCGATCATTATATCAAAAACTGAAATTTGTCTAGGTCGAATACATACAAAAATGAAGAGCTGAAAAATGAAAATTGAACAATTTTGAAAAATATCGCCTTTGATTTTTTTTTTCGAAAATTAAATCTTTTATCTTTAATCTTTATTTTTATTTATTCTATGAAAAACAATTTAATAATATTTAAAGTTTCTTTATAAAATTTAATTGTACTTGCAGCATGTATTTGACAAATATGTTTTGTTTTGTTTTTTTTTTTAATTTGAGATTTTAAAATTTAGCGTTAAGAATTGTGGTACAGATAATTTCAGTAAAAGTAAATTCTTAACGTTAAATTCGTAAAATCCAGACTCTGATGGTTTTTGCTAAAAAGTTGTTAATTTTTTTAGCACCAGTTCGACTACCTATTATAGCAACTTGATCATATTTTAACTATAATTTAAGCACTTTTTATTGTTTAAACAATTAAATTTAAAAAAATTGAATAAAACATTTTGAAATTGCTATATGTCTATACAAAATGAACACTACTACAAATATATAAAAAACAAACATATATATTTAAAAATTGTATTTTATGCAAATTTATGAATTTTCTCTATATGAAGCAACGTTAAGTCTCAGGAATTTTGGAGTTCATTGATAATTCTTAAACCATTCAGTAAAACAATTTTAAATTCGAAATCGTTTTTTCACACATAATTCTTTCATATATTGAAGAATGAAGTATAAAGAATTAATAAAATTCTCTAATATGTTTAAAAATATCGCTCATACATATACATGTCCTTATGAATTGCCCTCTGCAATTGTAATGCTGGTATTTTCGCCAGGCTAAAGTTGGAAAAAGTTGGAAAAAATCCGAGCTGTTATTCCAGGGAGAAAGAAAAGAGAATTTTCGAGGTGTTCCCTCGGTTTGTCAGACTTACAAGGAGAAAAGGGATCGAGAACAACATTTTTTTCTCTCCCCGTACGTGATGTTTTCGTTTCTCGGGTGGAGCGATGACGTCACCAGCCAAAACATTGCCCGATCCTGCGAGCATTGCAGCAGCAGCAGCACGAAAGCTTCGTAAGCCTAAGCACACGTATGTGTGTGTGTTTTTTTTTCTTTTTTCTCTTTCTATACGCGACGACAAAGGCCAAACGTCGTTCCCTGCTTCGAGTTTGTACGACTCCGTGGGTCGCGTAAATTCCACCAAATGTATACAAAAATTGTCGAGAGTATACGAATTATTCTTGGGACGCGTGTTGCTCGCCGTGTGTGACGTCTCGTCGTCGAAAAGCTCAAGAGGCGCGTGTCAATAAAACGAAATGATGACACGAATTCGCATCACGCGCCTGCGACGAGTTTTCATCGTCTAGTTCGATCGGTTCTTTGCGGAAGCACCTCAGTAATTTGGCTTCAAATAGTATAGGTAAATTACGTTATTGGTATTAAAATATTGAACTGTTTATTGATTTTGCAATCACTTCTAATGTTTCCTATTTGTCAGACTATTTGTCAGTGTCTACTCTTCATTTGTAAAATAATAAAGGTTGAAGATATAAATATATGAAAGAAAAAGTGAAAAAATTGGATTGTCGTCATCAACAAAACGCGAAAATATGCTCTCGACAAGACAATTTTAGTGATTTTCATCAAAAAAGTCAAGTTTTGTATAATAAATTCGTCTATTGGACAATGAAGTAGCTTTAGATTTTTTATTACATTTTTCTACCGTTTTGATTTATCCAATTTTGGGTGGCGTTAGTTAGATAAGGTCATTGTTGTAAAAAGTTTTGACAATCCAATTTATGGAAAACACATTCTTCACAAGACTGCGTGTATAACCTATAAAAAACTCATCAACTTAAATATTTATTAAGGATATATTAATGAAAGTACGAAAATGAATTTTTCCTATTGAATTTTTTTTACGGTATAGAGTGTATTAATCCAGTTTTTCGATGACTAAATTTCAAGTAATATTATCGATAAAATAAATGAAAAATATCCCGACAAATGTTCGACATAAGTCAAAGTTTTATGAGAAACCGTTAGCATGCGATCTTTCATCGAAAAAAAAAAAAATTTATTTGAGTGAACTTTCAAACAATCTAAAATATTTCACGTGTTCATTAGCGTATAAGGGTCAATTATTAACCATAAAAATATATGGTTATCGAATTTTTCATTGAATTATTTAATGATTATATCGGATATGATACTTATATGTCAATGAATCCAAGTCAAATTATAACCTACAAATGAAAATCACCATTTTAACTAACCTGTATTACATCAATATTTTACATTTCAAAATTGGTATATTTGGTAAAAACGATTTATTCAATCTTAAAAGTTATTTATTTACGTCTCATTTAAAAATAAGCCAAATATCTCCTTAAATTGACTTTTATTTTGATAAAAACATTACTAATGTAAAAAATTACTACATTTCTTCACAATTTGAAAAAAATTGAAAATTTTTCATGCAAAACATAGTAATTCTGATCACTTCAAAATCAAAATTCTTATGTATATGTTTAAAACAAAAAACTAGCCAATTAAAAAAAAATTTTAATCACAGTATACGAAAAAACAGTAATTCTTCGCATAAAATTTTCTCCATATGTACACTGTAAAACTGCATTTATGTTTCAATACCGAAATAATATACTTTTTAATTTTCGACTCTATATATTATTTTTGTCAATATATCTTTCGCTCTCCGTGAATACACGTTCTAAATCTTTTTTTCCCAATTGTGATAAATTTTATCGAAGATATAAGTATAGGTATATATTTGATCGATTTCCAAGGTTCTTTTTCTCAGAGCCGCGATCAGGCAGCAGGAAATATCGCGATGCAGGGGTTTTTCGCTCGAATTTCGTCGCGATCGTTGGCGAGAGAAGAAAGCGAATGAATAAATTTTCTCGGCGGTTCTCTCGCATCGGCGGGCGGAGCAGCGCGCGCGCGCGTCTCTCTCGAGTTTTGGCTAAGTGGCGAGTTAGGGTCCAAGTGGGACTCTTCGTCTGGCGCTAATAGGCTTTCAGTTGCAAACGCCGCTCCGCTCGCTGTGTGTATCCGAGAGCTCAGTTAGCACACACTCAAATATCCGCGAACGTTCGAGTTACGCGCGTGTTCCAACGACACACACAGGCCCGACATAAATTCTCGCGTTGACAGAACACACCCGACTTGCCATGGACCAATTTCTCCTTCACCCTCTGCTCTTCTCGTATCAACTACGATATAATTACAGATTCGGCTAATATCTCAGCTTATTATTTAGCACACGAAACGTCTGCTTGTTCGAGTACGCTTATATATATTCGGTTTCATCCAACACTATCGCGGCTCATTTGGTGAATTTTCAAAGTAACTTTTATATATGAGAAAAAACAGTAACGTCCAACACTATCGCGACTCATTTGGTGAATTTTCAAAGTCACTTTTATATTATGAGAAAAAACAGTAACGTCCAACACTATCGCGACTCATTTGGTGAATTTTCAAAGTAACTTTTATATATGAGACAAAACAGTAACGTCCAACACTATCGCGACTCATTTAGTGAATTTTCAAAGTCACTTTTATATATGAAAAAAAACCAGTAACGTCCAACACTGTCGCGACTCATTTGGTGTCGCTTTTATATTATGAGAAAAAAACAGTTTGTTTTTGAATCAATCAAATTTCGTTTGACTCAAAGCAACGCGACGGACACGGGCGGCGAAACGCAAGTTTGGTTGATTCGAAAAAATCAAATTTAGTTGCTGCGAAAAGATATTTTTTTTAGCGAAAACACACAAAATAATTTATCACTCAGCTGTGACAAGCTTTTCAAATTTTTTCACCCAATCCAAAAAAAGTTATGAACTTTTGAAAAAAAAGCTCTTTTTTTATTTTTGAAAAAGTTATGGCTATTTAAAAAAAAAAGAGAGCAAAATTTGAAAAAATTCTCAGTGAGGTTTTCAATAGGGTAGAAAATGATAAAAAAGTTTCAGCGAAATCGAAAGGGGTCAGGTCTAAAAGTGGTCGAAACGACGTGGAATGGCTCATATATATTTTTTAACAAAGTACACGTATATATTGGAAAATTGAGAAAAAATGAAGTAAGCAATGGAAGATGAATTAGACGATAATGGATGATTTAGAGAACTTTCGCGACTCAAAAGTGGAATGAGAAAAGAAATTTGTGAGCGATATCAATAACAATTAGCGAGCGAATTGCGATTGGCGATAAAGTTGGCGAATTATTTGTTCAGGGAGAAGAGAAAGAGAGAGAGAAAGAGAAAGAGTGAGAGAGAGAGAGAGAGAGTTGGATCGAAAGCAGGAAGTGGTAGAAGGAGAGAACGAGAAAGTGAGAGTGAAAGGGAAGAAAGTGAACAAGAGAGTGCGGGCACGAGGGAGGAAAAGTGTGTTGTCGGAGGGTGAATCAGCCTGGTTACATTAGCAGGGAGAGCTCGAAGAGAGTTTTCCGGTAAGGGTGGAGGCGAATTAATGACCACGCACCGAGCAAACGGGCCAAATCTCCAACTCTTTCTCATCTTTTTCTCTCTCACAACCGAACCATCTCTCTCTCTCTCTCTCTCTCTCTCTGTATACATATCAAAACTTTCCTGCACATACACCGTAAGCTCAAACGCGCTTATTTGTTGCGTACGAGATGGAAATTCGCGGCTGTGTACGCCCGTGGCGAGACATGTTTGTTTTCGGTCGTCTGCTGCGGGCGTAAGCGACGTGCCTTTCCGTGCATCCGAGTCCACTATTATTCGCAGTTTGGGGAATTAAAACCACACTTAAATTAATACCCAGACTTTCCTTTTTCTCCTATACTTTTATTTTATTTATATATACCCGCAAATTCTCTTATATTTCTTCTATAATCTTTTTCCATCTTTAAATACATTCCGATTATAAATGGAAATAGGTAAACATATTTCAATAATAGTTTATTACCATACGTCCCATTAAAATTAAAATATAAACAGTTGGAATATGTAGCCGAAAAAACGTAAAAATTCTGTTGTATTGATGAAATTTTCATTAAATCGACAAATGAAAAAATCATGCCAAACAAAATTAATAAATTCGATACTGATGTGTATGCTTTTTTTTAATATCATGCCAATGACTTGTTCATTCTTAATCCTCAGAGTACGTTCTGGGTTATAACGTAACTCGAGCTATTTTTATACGCTTTACTCTATCACTTTTTGAAATAAAAGGATATCAAAATTTGATTAAAACCGTATCGTGTTTCAGAAAAAATTTCTGATTGATTTAGAAAAAAATGAAGTTCAAATTGATAAAAATTGCATCAGCCGATCCATTAATCCGATAAATATACAGCCGATCAAAGGGTTTTTTTATAGTGCGTATCCTGAGGGTTAAGCTCAATTATTTTGGCTTATCTTGATACAACATTTTGAACCGATTCAGGATCGTCAGAAAACATTTTGAATAATGAAATAGAATATTCATACACTTTCAAATTCTTTACATACATTTTCTCTGTGTAGGAAAGTGACCCTTAATTTTTATATACAGCACATATCGAACTATCTTAAATATGAAAAAAAATGAAAAAAAACTTACTAAATTGTTGATGTATTATTGGAACGTTTACCTCGTTCCTTCTCTATTCTTCCTCCATATTTTCTCCGTTTGTTCCTCGATCGAGCGTGAGAGACGCGGGACAATTTTTTTGGCTCTTGCGGAAGATATCGCGGGGGCGAGTCTGATGGCCGTAACGTAAGCGTTGGCGGCACGATCACGGTGGAAAGGAGAAGGAAAACGATCGAGAGAAAGGCCCGCATCGGTCGAAGAGATGAGAAAAGCGAGGCAAGACGTTGTTTCTTTATTTTTTTCTTTTTTCCCCTCTCTCTCGTTCTCTTATTATGTTTCTCTCACGCTTTTCTCTCTCTTTTTAACGTCCCAACTATCTTGTTTTTCCTCTCGATGTCCCACGTACACATACACACGATTCCACGGCGTTGCTCCAACGCTTCAACACTAACGAGAACGAGATTTTCAGGCGTAACAAATTACGAATTTGAACCTTTAACTCTTCACTTTTTCTTCGTTTCTCTCTCGTGCTCAAAAAGCTCTGCTTTCTATATAGATATTTTTTATCCTTGGCGTACTAAAAGAGTGAAGCTTATATGGACTTTTTCATAGGGGATCTTCGGTACCCGCGTTTCGCGGCGATTCGCGATTGAAAATCGTTCTACCATTCACGAAAATTCATTCGAACTGCACCAGAGAACTTTTCCCAGAATTTTCCCTTTTTTTCTCTCATCTGCATTATATAACTCCTATTTTTCTTTTCTATTTTTTGTATTTTTCTTTTTACATACATACAAAGGCATTTCATTTCGAAAAATATTTATAAAAATTGCTTTCACTTTGGTTTTGCGGTATTTTTCTGCCTCGTCATATTTTGTTTGCTCTCGTTTTTAAAAATACACGGATATTGAAAAGGATTTTTCTCTTCTCTTTCAATTTTTTTGTTTACGAACTCGCTTTTCGGGTTTCACGTATTTGCGAGAGATTATTTTTGTTTGAATCGGCGTGTCGAATTATTTCATGAAAATTAATATATTTTATTGAAAAATAGCTGACTCGAAAAACGTTATCCAGATTTTGTCCCAAATTTCTCTTCGGTTCTTCCAGATTTTTTATTGAAATGAAAATATTCAATTCAATTATTTCTGTCCTGGGAGCTTAAAGAATAAAACAAAAAAACATCGACCAAATTTTGTCGTTTCTAAAGTCATTTATGATCAAGACTGCATATACAAAAATTATGATTTTTTTCATATTTCCAGGCAACTTGTCCAATTTTTTTTAAATCTCTAAAAGTCTTTTTTTTAAGGTCTAAGGTGGTTTTTAATATTTTGGAAAAA
This sequence comes from Cremastinae sp. A BG-2022a, assembly GCA_030522545.1. Classification (NCBI taxonomy): domain Eukaryota; kingdom Metazoa; phylum Arthropoda; class Insecta; order Hymenoptera; family Ichneumonidae; species Cremastinae sp. A BG-2022a. Next base: position 6,204 of record JAPYYW010003759.1, on the reverse strand, counting down.
ATTGCACAAATATCGATATTGAGGCAGCCATTTCATTTTTATGTTTAACATAATGTATTACATAAATAAAATATATGTACATATTCTTAAACGTTGGACGAGACGTTTTTTCTCATTGCTCTCGCTATTTTATGACCCCGGATGTTAGATCAAGATGCAAATTGTTGAATAACCGTTGATGTTGCGATAAAAAAAAATCACTGCGAAATATTATTCAACGCGTGCGTAAATTTCTCACGTGGGCGTAGAGTGAGAAACTTTTTTTTCCAAAGACATTGATTGTATGTGTAACATTACTGGAAGAACGCATTGAAGATTATTGAAGATTATTCACGTATGAGAGAAAAAAAAGACATTAAAGTATTGGGGCTATGGAAAGGAAAAATTTTATGTATGTATAAAAAGTCACAGTAAAAATTATACCAAATGTTTCGTTATTATTCTAAATATACTGCATCAAAAAATTTCTTGTTTTCGTAACCATATCTCTCAATTAAACACCTTTTTAATAAAAATATGATTAATTCTATCAATTATTTTCTTTTGTATATATATGTCTTTAAAATATTTTTTACCACATTTCTTAACAACTAATTAATTTACAACAAGATTAGGAATCATCGTACGCAAAATCAATTCATATAGAGATCTTCGTGATACTCAGCTTTTTAACGAAAAAGAAAAGAAATAATTGTATACAACATAATATAAAATTCTGCTGCAGAAGCACATATATATATACAAATCTCCGAATGTTCTCGAAAGTTTGTATATATTTTGTCGAATGAAATAAAAAGGAGCTCGGCAAAGAGACTTTGAAAGATGCTGACCATCGTGATTTCTGACTCGCGATTTTTCAAGTACAAAGCACTCGTCTGCTTGGCACGAGGAGAGAAAAAGTCTGAGAAATGATCGCGTTCGCGGGTATATATAAAAAGTGGGAGAATTCGCAAGGATTTCGACGCGAAGAAAGAAAAGGACCGGCGAGAGTGGAGACTCTTTCATCCGCGTTTTATTTACATATATATATATATATATGTATATAGAATAAACGTGTAAAGTTCTCGCACGACCAATACATACATATATATGTATATTTAGAGCGTGTATAAGAAAAAACGTTGGCCGCGGGGTGCGACACACTCCGCGCGCGCGGAGGTTGCTTTTCTGCGCTCCATCTGAGAACCCGTGCACGCTAGTCGCCATTTTGAAAGGGTTTTGCGATTACTCGCGCACACACTCGACCCTCTCCCGGGTCCGCGCACTCTATCCCAAGGCTCTCTTTGTACTCCGATATATATATATATATATATATATATATATATATATATACATATATATATATATATATATATATTGCACAAGCGTGAAAATGGATTATGCGAGAATCGGGGTATTTCTTCGCAAACGAGACACTCTTATTCGTAAATATATCGCGGTTTGTAGCGTGTATATGATATATAATGTAAAAAGAATTTATTGGGCAAAATTTGAAATGAATTATATAAGACCCGGCTTCAGCGACAAAAATGTAATTTTTTTTGTTTTTCTAATAATATTAAGGATGTCTATCAAAAAAAGTTGATTAAGGTATTTCTACCGCGACGGTCCGTTCAAAAATTTGCTTCCTATGTAAAGTAAAGGTAAAATCATCAGTTGAAATTTTTTTCCATAGATTGTTTAAAAAACTAGATAAACTTTCTTTGATGCTGTATAAAGGTTGTTGGCAAATTTTGAAAGGTTTCTCTACCCAGATATCAGGATATTTCATGTTGAAAATCACATTTTTTAACACAGGCTCTTATTTCCACAATAAATATCTCGTCTTCTATAGGTAGAGAAACCTTTTTAAATTTGACACACACTTGAGCACCATGTTAAAGAACATATGTACAAAGTTTTAAAAAATTCTATAGAAAACAATTTTTACCATAGAACCACGGTAGAACTACCTTAAAAGAAAAATGTAGCATTTTGGGATGAAACGATTGGAAAAGTTCTCAGTTGCAAAATCTGCACAAAAAAACCTATCTTTACCGAGCATTTAATGAAAATATTCGTACAATTGAAAATTCGATTTTTAACATTGAGTATATGCGAGAACACAATTTCGTACCTTTTATTTAAAAAAAGCTATATTGTTTTGCACATGAGTGACTCTTTATAAAAACTATTTATTATATTAATTATACACTTTTAAACCTGCAGGACAATGAAAAACTTGAGGTTTTGGGCCTTTTGTATTAATTATTAACGATAAATGACGATAAAACATTATACCTATGCACAGCTCCCCATATAGTAATACACCAAGCATTGACAGGTTTTCCAAATTTAATCAAAACAACAACTTTAATAAAAGTTTTAACGTTACTATAAATATACTTTTTGGATCACTAAGATCACTATACAATAATTCTTAATTCCTAAAAATTTAACCCTTTATTTTAGTATTCACTAATTGCAGTAAAAAACATGTTCAAAAAATATTTGTAAAATGTATTCAATCCTATCGTTATTAAAGATATATCTAGTTCTCCAGTGAAAGTCCGTATTTTGTGAGGGGGAGGGGGGGGGGTAGAGGAGCATCAAAATATAATAAAAATAAGTGATGGTTAATTTTTTTATAAAATGCATAGTTTTTGTATATGGATATGTTTATTTACTTATTAATGATATTTTAAAAATTTTACGTTGTGGGTAACGTTGCAAAATATCTGAAGAAACGATGAAGATCTGAGATTTCTATATATAGCTCAAATTTCTATTCATTCCATTTTATTTTATTAATAAGCTCGGTAAAGAGCCCATAGTTAATTTTTACATTCTATATATATTTATGACGAACGAAATAAGAGGTTTTTCATTTAGATCTGCAGTCTTTAACAACACAAAAACACAAATAATCGTACATAATTATATATACCATTTTGGGCTATGTTTGTGTGTTAAAAAGCACAATTTCAACTCAGTTTTTCTCGAAAATGACATCGACGACCCCCTTCGATTAAAAAAAAAAAATCAAGCATTATTTGATTAACTGCTGATATACTCAATATAAAAAAATTTTCTGCAGACTTTCCTTTGGTTAAAGAACTATTCCTTAAGAAGTATTGAAAAAATGCTACATGTGCTCTCAAAAACATCTTTACTAATCTATTTCTTTATGTTTTCTTTTATTTGTTTGCCTTTTAATTTTTTTTCCATCCTCTTTCGAGGTTTTTTTTGAGAAAGTTGCAATCGCCGAAGTGCGTCGGAGCCACCGCTTTCTGTCACCGAGACAATGGCGTCTCGCTTCCACGTTGAATCCTGCCCTGCTCGTTTCTTTCTCCTTTTTATCGTCGCATGCACGCAGATAGAAATACGGGCTTGCTCTGCGAAATGGATCTTACAGGAATTCTTATTTTATTTTTTTCCCCTCTTTCATTCACTATACCCTTTTTTTTTTTTCTAATCAAATTATAACGTTCTTTTACGTAAAACTTTTGGAGATTTTTCATTTGTACAAAATTTCAACTTTTCGCGATTCTCGACGTCTTCTATTCTGATGGTGAAATACATGACATAAAATTCCGATATAAAAATAAAATTAAAAAATGTTATAATAATACGCCCGCAAAAAAAAAAATTATATAGAATTACTTCGATAACGATGAATAAATAAAATAAAATATTTGATTTTGAATGATTTTTTTTTCTTTTCTCAGTGTATATAATACGCGATTTTGCTTATTGTTTTAAAACAAATTAGAAATTTTGAGGATTTTTTTACAATATGTTACAATACTAAATTTTCTGCATTTTTTCAACCGTCGAGCCATACTAACAAAAAAAAATTTCAAATATTTTTGTCGGTAAAATTCCTAACCGGAGACTTTTCCTGAACTTTATCGTCGTTTTTCACATCGGAACCACATGCGCTAGACAAAACGGCGTAACAAAATATGAAACAAACTTTTTGAATTTAAATCAAACTTAAACTAATTATATAATGGTTACTTAAAAATCGTTAAAAATAAAAAAGTTAAAAACAGTTATATTAACGCAAAATGGCGAGTAAAATAGGAGTATATACAGGCCAATAGAATAAAAAGATATATTAGAAACGCAATTTTGACCTTCTTACAATACAAAAACGCAGATTTAATTTGCACAATATTATACGAGACGAAATGAGTATATACAAACTCCTCAATATAACCTCTATTGTGAAAGAGCGAGACATCGACCAACAATATATAATAATCTATAACGTTTTAATTATTTTCCCTTAATCTTCTCTCGACAAGATCAAACCGCGATTGTTGCGAGTCTATATATAGAGAGAGTGTCCGAGTATCGCTATTTTGGTACTTTCTCGGTGCTCTATATATCTCCCGAGAGTTCGTTCAGTTATGGCACGAAGAGAAAAAGAGAGAGGTGAATATGTACATGTATATAAATATTATATATATTATATATATGCAAAAATACAGAGAGAGAGAGAGAGAGAGAGAGATGAATACATATGTATATATGTATTTTTACAAAGAGAGAGAGAGAGAGGTTTGTGCAGAGCACTCGCGAGTGGAAATACTCGTGTACACGATGGGGGCGCCAGTTGCCTAGCGACGCGGCAACCCTCGTCCGCGTTTCAACCACCATCCAACCCCTTACTCCACCATCGCAACCACTGCTAGGCTGCCCCCTTCGCTCCCTTTGCCCCCAAGAGTTTCTGGGCTTTCCACAACCATACCCCTTCAAAGTCCCTTTCTCTCTCTCTCTCTCTCTCGCTCAAACTCTCGCGAACAACCTCCCTCCATGTACTCACCCCGATCGTTCAACACTCACCCACATCTGCGTGCTAGTGGATGTGAGCGACGAGACTCGATATAGGAAAAATTTCTAGAGATAGACACGTATACAGGGGTCAGATATCTGACTTTTTTCTGCTGGAGCATTTTTTTCCTCTTCCTTTCTCCCCCCTCCCCCTCAGTTTCCTCCTCATACGCTTTCTTGTACATCGTTTTTTTAATGGATCTTTTCGGCCCTGTGTAATTTTTCACTCTCTAATTTGTATATCTCTTTAGTTTTATTATTCATATTCTTTGAATACCAAGTTTCGGTGATGGAACAACATTTTTGTTCGGATACGTTCAAGGATTTTTTTTTTGCAATTTGAAATAAATTCTTTGTTGATTTGAATAAGTATTAACGAAAGTACGAAATTGCATTTTTCCTATTGAATTTTTGTTATACGGTACGTGTATAGAGTATTAATACAATTTTTCGATAGCTATATTTCAAGTAGCATTATTGATAAAATAAGCGAAAATTATCCCGACAAAGTATGTTCGACATAAGTCAGAGTCTTGTAAGAAACCATTAGCATGCGCTGTTTTATCGAAAAAAAATTAATATTTTAGAGTAAATCTTCAAACAATCTAAAATATTTCATGTGTTCATTAGCGTGTAAAGTTCAATTATTCACCATAAAAATATATGATCATCGAACTTTTTATTGAATTATTTAATGATAATAGACATGACACTTATACGTGAGTGAATCCAAGTCAAATTATAACCTAAAAATAAAAATCACTTTTTAACTATGTGTACATCAATATTTTACATTTCGAAATTAGTATATTTGGTAAAAACCGATTTATTCAATCTTAAAAATTATTTATTTACATCTCATTTAAAAATAATCCAAATAGCTTCTCATTTGACTAGTATAAGTATTGCTAATACCTCCTTAACTGAAGGTCACTTATTTCAAATAAATAAGTAAATAAATAAATAAATCTGTTTCTGTATAGTGTAGCCTCTTGAAAAATGTTCACAATTAGTACAGGCTTCTCTTTACGATCAATTCCCCTCTCTCTCTCTCTCTCTCTCTCTCATTTTAATTTTTAAATTTATTACATTCAAATATTTTTATTTTTTATCTCAATCTCAGTTTAATTATTAAGTTAATTTAATTTTAATGAACTTTATTTTTTTAATTTTCATTTTATACTTTATTTTTTCTATTTTCGCTTCGTTAATTTTATCTATACCTTTTACCTAAGGAATGTCATTCCAAGGCATAATAAACTTATTGTATTCTTTCTCCTATAAATGTTATACAGTCCGACACGCCAATAAGAACGATTTAATAAGAACGCTTCCCCGCTTTTTCGCTCGAGCGCTTCCCCCACTCTGACTCGAGTTCCGAGCTCG
>JAPYYW010003758.1:0-13618 GCA_030522545.1 Cremastinae sp. A BG-2022a | reverse complement strand
GCCCAGACAACCATTTTTCACCACGCCTCCAATCAATCAATTTATCGCGATACAACATTTCAAACAACAAAACAATACTTTTTTTTTTTTTTCTTTTCCTTCTACTGACAACCGTTTTCTTTTTTTTTTTTTTTTTTTTTGGGGGCCTTGGGGGGGGGGGGGGAGGGGGGGGGGGGGGGTGATTGAAGTTTAAAGGGTGAAGTGCAGTGAAAGATTGAAAAAAAAGAAACCGGTTGTCCCTCGAGGGATATTAAAAAAAAAAAAAAGTATTGTTTTGTTGTTTGAAATGTTGTATCGCGATAAATTGATTGATTGGAGGCGTGGTGAAAAATGGTTGTCTGGGCAGCGAAACGGCGGGGGATGGATCGAGGAAGCGATGGTTTATTTGGGCGCTTGGTGAATATATTGGGAGAGAGAGAGAGAGCTCTTCCGAAATTAGAGAGGTCCGCGACGTATACGCGGATGCGATAGATTTAAACTCGCAAGTGTGAAATAGTCCCGTTCCGCGTTGCGTGAGATCCGCGCAGGAGAAGAAAAAAGCGGCGTCCAATTTCCACTGCTGTTGACACTGTTTCGCAACTTTGGCCGAAAACTCATTCCTGTCTGTATGTTTTCAGGGTGGTACTGTGCTCGGCGAGCCGCTCAGGATCGAAAAACTTGGTGAAACTTTTCTCCCTTATTCGATATTTCTCGAGTACATAAACGGGCTTGGATCTTCGAAATTTGCGTGAGTACTAAATCGTGTTGGAGATAAGGAAGAAATATTTTGGATCGAACGAAATATTGATGGGGGAAAATGAAACTCTCGTGACTTATTCGACAGGTCGGGCACGTACAATCTGTTTAAACAGAACTGCAACAATTTTTCAGAGGAGGTGAGCAACTTTCTCGTCGGTAAAGGAATCCCAAAGTACATACTCGATTTACCCGAAGAAATATTGAGAACGTGAGTTTTCGTTAAAATTCAAACAATTTAACGATAATTTATATATTTATTAATATTCGAATGAAAAGTAATATAAAAAAGAAGAATGAAATGTAAATGGTAATCGTTTTGTAGACCTCTCGGGCAGCAATTGTCGCCGTTGATAAACAGTTTGACGAGCGAGGCGAGCGCGGGTTTCACGGTCGGGCAGAGATTCGTCGAGCCGAGGATCCAGCGAGAAGCGTCCCCGGAGTACCAGCTGCTCAACACAGAAATCGAAGAGGCGAGACTGAATTCGATCGCGTTGGAAGAGAGGAGAAACGTGCGGAACGAGAAATTAGCGAAGAAGGAGCGAAAAAAGAAGAAAAAGAAGAAGCAGGAGAAGAGGAACCGGGAGAGCGGGAGCGGAAGCAACAGCGTGGCGGTGGCGACGGCGGCGGCGGCGGCGGCGGGGAAGGTTAACAATTGTTGTTCGGACATGGCGGAGGAAGGAACGATGAGCGAGATGCAGCCGAGGAACGGGGAAGAGCTCGGACTCGGGGCGGAGATGTTGCCCTCGGAGCGAGTACTGCAGATGGAGGCCGAGGAGAAACAGGAGATGGAGGAGAAAAAGCGACAGCGCGATCCCCCGATTGTCTTCAAAAGCCTCCTCGACCTCGGCACCGAGTTCGAGGCCCTCTCCCGTCTCCTCCAAGGTAAATTAAACGAGACCGAGACGACGAATCTCGACGAGTTGAGACAGTACGTTCTCGAGAACGAAGGCTCCTGGGCCCTCGGAGATAACTTCCTCAATTTCATTGGTAACTTTTTCTTCTTCTTCTTCTTCTTCTTATTACTTTTTCATCAAATTTCGTACGGAGCAAGAGAACTGTCTCACCAACAATGCGTCCAACTTGTAGGTCGAATATTGTACGACAAATCGTTGGAGACCGAGGCCAGAATCCGACTTCTCAACATCCTCGGTGTCGCGGCGTTAAAGGACGACGTCATACTCCTGCTCCATCAGGACAGGCGCGAGCACACGCTCATGAATTTCGCGTACGACATCGATCGTCATCCGAGCGAGGAACAATTGCCTCTGGCTCAATTTGTAAGCCCGAAAATAAATCTTTCATCAACAATTACTTCATCGTGAATAAAAAACTAATTTTTCTTTTTTTTTTGCGTAGATGGCAAACATGTTTGAAAATCTCAGCAGTTCCGAGTGGCTGTTGTACATATCCGAATGGCAACACAACAATCAGGGCATCAGCAATATCAGGGTAACGACAAAAGTGGCCGTGCACTCATTGCTCTCAGACTCGGCGGAGCTCTCGTCGCGGGGCGCCGCGATAATGCACAACCTCGCTTGTAAGGAGGTAAAAACTGTGGTCTGTATCCCTTGAAAATGCTTCGGTCTCAACCTTCACATTGTTGTCATTACTCTCATCATTTAACGTAACACGCTCCGTGTCGGAGATCCGGATCCGCTGTTCGATGTCAAAAAGTCTTAAAAAACTTGATTCAATAAGATTTTTTTTTCTTTTTTATCTTCTTCAATATTATTCCCAGCGTTGTTCACAGACGGAGCTCCACGTTCATCTCTTAGCTTGATCCTAACAGAAGTGCTGCCTTCCGCACAATAAAAACAAAAATCAACATTTGTATACTATTGGAAATTAATATATTTTATTCGTCAAATGTGTTAATCGTGTAAAATATGAGGACGTTTTGCATCTAAATTTTACAAAGGCTCTATGTGTGTGTATAGCTTTCGAGGTTTTTCCGCTTCACGAGGGACCATCGAAGATTCAGTTTTCAAAAATCGATCAAATTAGTACACCGTGTATTTACATTAGTCATAATATGATTTTTATCCTTATAAAAATCTTCGATGATCGTTTCGTTTAATTAAAAAAGCGATACACGCATTAAAATTACAAACGGATTCTTTTGTACTTGGGATATTTTGAACGATTTTTTTCAGAAAATGAACAAAAGCAAAAAGCTACGGCAGCTTTTACCGAAAGGCAGCATTTCTAAGGTACCTGTCCAAAGTATTTATTGAAAAAAAAAATTGATACAAAATGGAAGATTGATTGTCGAGACGGGTTTTAGTGATAATTCGACGAGTCATCGAGAACAAGGATGAGACCTTATTACGAAGAAACGAAAAATATTTACGCGCGAGCTTGGTAAATTGTTAAATTAATTGATTTATCGATTTGTTAATTTAGGTGTTCGATGACGTTGCTGTCGAACTGACAATGGCTCTGCTGCAATATTTCAACGGGAACCCGCCCGAAGAGCAACTCTACGCTTGCATGAAAGCCCTGGCGAGATTCACCCAGATAAGTGGCCAGGAAGTGCCACAACTCGTACAGATGATCGGGCCCGAGCCGAACAAGTTTCGCGGCGCGTCGCCCAGAATCGACGAGCTCATCGACCAGATCAACAAAAAGTTACGCTAAATCTAATCATTTTTATAATACTTTTTCACGATGTTTTTTTTTTCCTGAAACTTCAAGTCGAATTAATCCCGAAGATCGGACGCTTCAATATTGTCAAGCTCGACGATAATTAATTCTGTACATTACGAAAATAATCGTCACTGCGCAACATTTGAAATTTTACAAAAATGACAAATTAACGACTTATTTAAACATATATATATATATATTTTTTTTAGAAGCACGGTTGAAAATAATGAAATAGGTTCGTCATTTTTTTAAGCAGCCTCTGCCGCAGGGAAAAACTAATTTTCTTCGTAATATTAATTTTTAATAGCTCCTGGTATGATCGTTGAGTTCGTATTTAAAACACATTTGTACTAGACTTTTTCTTATATAAAAGAATATCTTTAAAAAATTATTAAATAAAATTCTGTAAGTATACGGATATGAGAATTTTTTGTAGCGATAGTCTTCTGTTATTTATTCCACGGAACGGTAGCATCTTTCGCATTAATAAAACGATCATAAAAACACGTGTATTATTAAGTCTTCTTATCTGAGCTGCCTGATGAATTATGGCTCTCGTTTGTTTGGTTTTAGCGAGATGGAGAGAAGAGAACGAAGCAAAGTGACAAAAATAAAAACGAAAAAATGTTGGAATGCATTTCATTTGTATCAGAGGAGGTAAAATATCTCGATAATTGTAAAACTACGCCGTGTTACCATCTATAAATGGGGAAAAACAAACAAAAAAAAACTTGAACGTTGTACGATTTCTATTTGTACAAAGTATGTAAGAAATGTCCTACGATTAATCGTTTGGTGAAAAGAAACGGAATTAAATGTCACGGTATAATGTAGAATAAAGAAAAAAAAAAAAAGAAATGAATAAAAATCGTACAAAGAAAGAATGACAATGACATGCTCGTTCACGAGCGACATTCCAAAAGCGAGAAGAAAGAAAATTTCAAAGTTTCTTGACTTCGGAATATTCCATTATCGCCCGAGGAGATTTAAAATAATTGCTTAATCATGGTAGATATTTCGAATGATATCGGTCTTATTAACAGGGTCTTCCATCGTCGAAGCTGCTTCCTCTACCATTTCTCATTTCTTCTTTTCCAATCATGATGCGGAATCTTATCTGAGCATATAAATGAGATCGTTTGAGGCAATGTACATTCCAATGTTTTTTCATATTCCACAAATATGATGGAAACGCTGTGTGAGGAGCGTCTTCTTCGTCGAGCACATTCCGATAGTGTTGGTAGTGCTTCGATTTTGTTCGAGAGGGCTTATGGGCTGTCAAAGCAGGACCACCGCGATTTTGTCTCGGCACGGAAGCAAGCGAGCGAGCGAGCGAGCGAGCGAGCGCGATGAATTTTTATCATCTCGTCTACTCTTCTTATGTCCTTCACTATAATTAGAGTCTTGTGGAATAAGTTGTTAAATAATACTTTCTCGAGGAGAGGCTCTTATTCATAATACTCCTATTCGAAGAATACCCCGTAAGACCAGAAGGAAGTAAGTTACGAGATGACTTTTATTGTGAAGCTTATCGAGCCGTTTATCGACAATATGAATGCTAAGAGTTGTATATTTTGTGACAAGTGTCGACGATCGTTGTCGAGAGCGAAGAGCGAAGAGGATATGGGATGAAAAAGGAAGAGACGCCGAGAAGAAGCAGCGTCTCGAAGGACGAGGATTATGAGGAGAAAAAAGAGATGAGGAAGGGCTATGATAGGGCGAAAAAGTTGCTCAGAAGATACGTCCCCATCGTTCGTTGGTTGCCAAAATACTCGAAATTTAAGGCTCTGTCGGATTTAATTGCCGGAGTTACTCTGGGATTGACGATGATCCCTCAGAGCATCGCTTATGCCTCCTTGGCAGGTCTGACGGCGCAGGTCTTTCTTTCTTTTTCTCTTTTATTATTCTTTTTTGACAATTGCTCATTTATCATCAATTCAACATCTTATATACATATATTCGTTTTTTTGTTTATTATTATTATTATTATTATTTTAGTACGGTTTGTATTCGTCGTTTGTCGGGTGCTTCGTTTACGCCATTTTTGGCACGATAAAGGAAGTTTCGATCGGGACGACGTCCCTGATGGCACTCGTCACGGTCTCTTACACAAGAGACATGCCGATCGATTTTGTCATTCTTCTCACCTTCATTACCGGGATCGTCCAATTTTTCATGGGCCTCTTAAATCTTGGCTTCCTCGTCGATTTTATCTCCATGCCCGTTGCATCCGGCTTCACATCGGCGACCTCCATCATCATAATAGTCTCCCAACTGCGAGGACTCTTCGGCCTCAGTTACAAATCCGGAAACGTCGTTGACACGATTATTACATTTTTCAGGAACATCAGAAGCATGAGAGTCGCCGATACCATTCTAGGCTTCGTCTGCATCCTTTTTTTGCTGCTTTTCCGAGTGAGTTTTCTTCAAAGTCATCAAACTTGTTAGACAAAAATGAAACAAAAAAAAAAAACAAACTATATTGTTCTTTCGATGAAGCTTATATTTATTGAAAGAACAAAGTATGCGTATAGTAATAATAATAAAGTGCGAACGAATGAAAAATTGCAGAAACTCAAAGATTTGGATAATTGGCAGCATGTTAGAGGGAAATCGGTGAATAAGAAGAATTCGTTGGGAGTCGTGTTAAAAAAGACTTTGTGGATTGTTTCGATCAGCAGAAACGCCCTGGTCGTTCTCGGGGCCTCGGTGGTAGCTTCCAAGTTGCAAAACGAATCCGGTGTTACTCCGTTCCTCGTTACGGGGAAAGTTGCTTCTGGTCTGCCAGATATCGCCTTACCACCCTTCTCCTCCCAGCTCGGAAACGAGACTTACAACTTTATAGACATGTGTCGTCATCTCGGTTTCGGTATGTTAATGGTTCCGCTCGTCGGCGTCCTCACGAACGTCGCGATCGCCAAAGCTTTCGGTAAACACCTTTTTTTTCCCTTTTATTTATTATTCATATTTCATCATTTTAAACTATTTTCATTTCATTATACTTGACATTCTTACTTCTCTCGCAGTACATATCAGTCAAATAAAAAGTTATTTTTATGTCATACACGAGATACCATGTGCTTTTTCAGCATAAAAGTCAATTATAAGATATCACGTTTTTGCTAATTCTTTCAAAAACAATACATACTCAAAATACTCAAGGTCATCCAAGCTCACCTCTGTGCTTTTCACGTATGTATGAAAATTTTTAAAATCTTCATCTTGAGGAAGCTTCTTTGATAAAGAGCTGTGAAAAATTTCAACAAGTTCCACTAGCCAGATGAATAAGTCAAGATATCAAGAGAGTTGAAGATCGGAATATCATCAAACACGTGCTCTTATGGGAGACTGCAGAAAATGGTGATTCTTTTTGACAATTGATATCTCGAGTTTTATACGTAGTGAATAAACCTCTTAAAATTTTTAACAAAACCCTAAGAAAACGATTTTTTGATACAATTAACTAATTGATTTACTCAATTTACTCAAAATTCAAGGTAATCCAAGCAGGTTACCCATGTACTTATTATATTGCTACATATTTAAGTGAAAATAAGGAAATGCAAAATGTTTAGAATTTTTGTAAAAACTAAAGAAATAATCTTCTTATTCTTTAATGTTAATCTTTAAATCTTAAAAATATGAAGATATGATAAATTTCAACAAGTATCACAACTGAGAATATATAAGTAAAGATATCAAGATGAGTCGCAATAATGTTTAAGACGCGTGATCGTAGAATGGAAAAGAGTGGTAGGAATAGGAAAATAGTGATTGTATGTAGAATTGAACGAAGGGAAAAAACCTAGCTCTTTAAATGAAATTTATTGGATAATATGGAAGATAAAAAGGCACGCAATTATGAAATGTTGAATGAAATAAATGTCTATGCGAGTATAGTATATGGATATACAATATGTATATTATTAATAAATAATGGTTTGTAGCTAGCGAGGCTCCGGTTGAAGCGAGTCAAGAGATGCTGACTCTCGGCTTGTGCAATTTGGCCGGAAGTTTTGTTTCTTCGATACCGACCTGCGGTGCATTTACTCGCAGCGCGGTCAGCAATGCAAGTGGAATTCAGACTCCGTTCGGCGGGATCTACGCTGGTAATACGAGCGAAAAACATAAAAATTATTATTATTAATAGTAATGGATGTTAATTGTGTATAATATATGAAATAATGGTGATAATTAAAAGGGAGCTTGACATTGCTGGCTCTAAGCTTTCTGACCCCTTACTTTGGCTTTATACCAAAGGCAACTCTGGCCGCAGTTCTCATATGTGCTGTCATATTTCTCATCGATCTCAGCATATTCACTTTCCTGTGGAAAGGATCCAGTAATTATTTATTTTATTATTATTACCTCTAATTACTTTCCAGACTCGGGATAATATAAAATTTTATCCTTTTTATAATATATATTCTTTAGAATACGACGCTCTCGCCGCGATGAGCACATTTTTCGTGTGCATCATCTTCAACGTCGAAGTTGGCCTTTTCATAGGTTCCATTTTAAATGCCTTTTACCTTTTGTACCTGTCTGCAAGGCCAAACATTCAAGTTCTGCATCAAAAGGTATCTTTACCTTTATCTCCATCAATTAATCTCCTTCTCCATCATCGTTATTTATTCATCGAGATGCGATAAATCTCCACTTTAAATCTGCTTTATTATTTCAAGACGATTTTGGGACACAAGTACCTGCTGGTCAGGCCTGAGATTGGACTCTTCTATCCAGCGATCGACCATCTTGGCTCGAAGATAACTCGGCTTCTTCGCGACTGCGACTACGAAAAAATTCCCTTGATCGTGGACTTTGGAAAACTCGTCGGCATCGATTACACAGCGATCAAAGTCATTATCGACTCGCCTAGCTCGCTTCGACCATTTCCAACTACGCTTATTCTCTTTTTTTTTCTTCTTCTTTTATAGGGAATCGAGAGAATTATCCTCAACATCGAGAAGAAAGGGCTTCAATTATTTTTCATCAATGTCAGTCCCCACGTAAAGTCGAAAATTGTCAAATTGGCTAAAGACGCCAAGAACTTTAGGACGATTGACGACGAAGCTACCCTCATTGACATTATCGGTAAGCGCCAATAAGCTAAACGTACTAGTTGCACTATCTTTTTCTTTTTTTTCTTCTTTTTTTCTCTATAAAATCATATGGATTATGATTTTTCACAACGTCTTTATTTATTGGAACAAACTCGCGCTCAACCTTAGGCTCCATTTTCTGTCCAACTATTATTCGGACATTCTACATATTCAAAAATATATTTATTTTATTTCAATATACATTATCTAAAATTAAGGCATAAAATGAATTTTGCGGATAACTAAAATATCAGACAAGATTGTCAAGGTATGAATTTGAAGCAGATTTTTTCGTTTGAATATCTTTTAAGATAAGGCGTGTGTGAAAACCTTTAGCTGTCCAACTATTGGGACACGCAGCTGCTATTTAGCTTATTTAACTATATGTACATGAAAATTTCTTGTTGGCAAATAACAAAGTCTTATATTTCCGTTCGGCAGAATCCGAACTCAGCAAGTGTCCTACCGAGCCGGTTATCACCGTTGTCGAAGAAAAAGCGATACCGCTGCTAAAAATGAATTCGTCGCTGGATTCGCTCAACTCGCCAGAGTCCAAATCCCTGCTAGCCAATAAAACGTGTGATAAAAGTCAAGACGATACCAATAAGAGCATCGAATAATGCATTCAGAAAATATGTCTATTGATAATCAAAAGTTATTGTAATAAATATTATGTTTATGGATAAAAGTAACTTGGACAAGTGCTCGAAAACCATTTGTTTTTTCTTTTTTTTTATTCAGAGTTTTCAATTTTATGTTTGTACAAAGCTGCCCGGCGAGTGGTGCCATCTTCGACAGATTCGTGAATCAATTTTCAAAGATATTATTAAAAAAAAAACCGCGTCTCGATAGTTGACCATGTTTTATGTCTAAAAATGAACGTACATCGAAGAAAAAATATGTTCTTGCGAGAGTAACAAAATTTTAAAAGTCTTCCAAATAAGCGAGCTTTATTTTGTCCGCCCAAACTCTGAATTGTATGCTCCGCGAGCTGAGTAATAAAAATTTGAACGACGATCGATGCCATCGGTAGAAAGAGAATGAAACAAATTTGTACGTTTTTTTTTTATTTATACAAAAATGAGTTATTGTCAGAGCAAAATATGCGTATACGTGAAAATTCGAAGAAAATTTAGGAAAAAGAGCACGCGAGCGTAAGGTCATGGCCGGTGCGCAAGCGCGGCTCCGTCTCTCTCTCTCTCTTTCTCTCGAATGCAAAGGAGAGGACGGGCGCACTCAACTCAACTATCTTCGTCTGGCGCGGAGGCACGCGCATCATCGCCGTTTCTCTTTTTATCCGTCTCTCTCGTCGGCGGGATGGGACAGAGTGGCGACGCCACCAGACGGTAACCTCTGCAAACTCCGTGCCAAGCAATGGAGGCTCATTTTCGATAAAATTCCGTGGCTGGTACGTAATATGTGTTTTTGAGGGTGTTTAAAGTGGATTTTATCGTGTGATAGTGAGACTTTCCTTGACTGTGAACGCCGTTCGACGCATAGACGTAGGTGAGTCGATATTTCGTTGTTTCCTGCCAACAGCAAACTTGTCAGATTATCGGGCACCCTCGCTATACCATTCGGCGGAGAATGAAAAAATATAAATATAACCTATATACATAAATGATATATACGCGTAGTATCTACTACGGAATTTCTATAAATACGAGATGTGTATTACGTATGGGCGTATGTATTTATGTATGATACGTAGCGCCTCGAGCCTCGATGCGTAAATCATGAAAAGGTGTACATACGTATACAGATGGCGGTCAAGACGGAAAAACACGAATGTTATTCCGGAAAAATATGCTCGATGCTCGCTCAGGAGCGTTGCTACTATGTAGTATATGTTGCGCGAGGAGAGGCTCTCGCCGCGCGCATCTCCCGTTTCTCCATTCTAAATCGTATTCTGTTATATTCGATGCCATACTTTGGTGGCTACGAATGTACGAGTGAGAAACGGAGATTCTCGCCTCGATAGATTTTCCTCCTCGTGCTTCGTGCTTCTTCCAACAACAAAGTATTTACTTTACTTATTTTGCCGCTTTCGAGGTTACGCTCGCAATAGGAATAATAGTATGTATGTAGTCGCCAAGTAATAACGGAGCGATTCTGCGTTCTCGTTTCGACGTGCACGTGTGCGCACGCTCGGCACGCACCGCCCGCGGGTCATTCAAAAGGTTTTGCCCGTCTTCTTCGTGCAGCGCAAACGTCGCAAGCATTGCTCAGCGAATCGTGCAGCGTCCACTGCACACGAGCCCAAACCTATACCCGACTCGTTTCTTTTTTTTTCCTCGCGTCCCTTGATCCGCGCGCGCGCGCGCCTTCTCGCCGTTGTCAAAAAACGCTCATTTTCGCAGCGTCAGCTTTTATCGTCGCTGATGATGAGCACGAAACGCAGATAGCGAGCTCGTACCTTTTTTTCGAGGTTATCGACCCCCGAAGAAACTGGACCACACTCGCCTGGAGTTTTGGCAAACTGCGAGGAGAAGAGTCGGAATAATTTCGATCATCGACGGGATATTAATTTATCGATAGATAATTGGCGAAATTGCGGGGAGAATAGGAGAAAAAAAGACAGTCTACAACGTAAATGGCATGCTAAGTAAGCGTGCATATAGAATATACGTGTATCCATTGTGGGAGTGTCTCAGGAATGTGGTCACGCTGCCTGCGTTTATTTCTCTCCTCTCCTCGCAAAATCTCCGTGCGGCCTTCCCTCGGCAGCTTCTATATATATATATGTACCATCGAAAATCTACGCCACCGGTCGCCAAATGAAAAATTGATCGAATTGAAAAAAAAAATGGAACAATCGTGAAATCTCGGAGCGACACCAGAGCAGTCTCTCTGCTTAAATCTTTTTGTTACTTCTGACGTATCCGCGTCTCGCCTGCTGTATCAAACGCGAAACGGTCGTGGCAACAACTACAAGGTATTAGTACTAGAAATAAATAGAGAAGAAAAAAAAAGGCGGGAGAGGAGAAAATGTATATAAATGTATAATACGAACCGACTGTCCGGTTTCGTAATAAATACATGGATAGACGGGGGAGGGGGAGGGGGGGATCGCGGTGTACGAAGCCCGCGGCGGGGGGCGGAAGGAGACTCGACCTTGCCCCGCAACTGGCTGTTGCCAAGCTACATACAGCGATATACGCATGTACGCCGTGTTTTTTCCACGACGGCGGGAGCAGCGTGCACAAGCGAGCTCGCGTCGCAGAAACTAGCGATGAGAGTCGAGAGCTTGTGCATGAGAGAGGCACATACTCGTCGGCTCGCTTCTTGTGTGCCAATATACATAGTAAATATAAATTTGCGCGAAGGAGCTTTTCCGCGCGGCGTGCCGCGAATAAAGTGGGTTTGGTGGGGGGGGGGGGGTGACGGTTTTAAGGGACGATAGGGCGCCGGCACTAATCTCGGGAGCCTCGCGCTCCCCCGGCGCGTACGTACGCGCGCGCCGCCAACAGCTTAACGTGCCGAGGCGCGCTTCCACTCGATCCTTCTTTATGTACTACATGCCTGACGCCCCGCGACACACACTCTCCGCGGCGTCACACCGTTACGCGCGCCCCACCAAAACCAACCGCGATGAGCGCTAGCTCACTCCTCTCTCTCTCAATCTCTTTTTTTTTTCTCTACTATATAGTATTTACCTCCGCGGACTCTCCTTTTTTCCGCTTTTTCTCGCTCTCGTTGTCTCCTACGCTGATTATTCTGCATGCAGCGGCTCTCTTTCTTTTCTCTAACTATTCCCCCCCCCCTCCCCCCGCGTTCGGCGTGACAATTGAACGCACGTTTGTCCCGTCCGACGAATAATTCGACACGGGAGCGAGGACCGTTCGTGAAAATGCAGAGGAACGCGAAAAATGTGCTGATGCGACGATTCTTTGTTTTTTTTTGTCTCATCGACTCGGCTATCAAATTTTTTCGCGGAATTCGCGAACGAAATTCACCGGGGGGGAGGGGGGGGGAGTCTTTTTTGTAATTGAATTCGAGTCGGGAAAAATGGATGAAATGCGTGTGGCTATCGATCGCGTGAGACTGAACGTTGTGTGTGTGCGCGCGCGGTCGTGTTTTCTTTCGCTTATTATTCGACGGCGGGAGACGGGGGGGGGGGAGGGAGAGGCGCTTCCATACGTCGGGTCGAGTCAGCAGGGGGGAACTTTGTACTCGGAGCGAGGACCGATTGCGAACGAACCCGAGTCCTCCGATGTACGTAGGTGTGCACCGATCGACTCGTGGGTGCATTCTAGTCGAGTACTTATTATATATGTACTATAACAGCAGTCTATTGGTACAAACAACGAAATAATAAGAATTCGTTCAAAATTCAACAAGTTATTCTTTCATATTAAATACACAAATACGGTTTCTTTTTTCAGAAATTTCGTTTACGTGTTTTCCGAAGAATATAATCCTGAAATAGCGATTTTTTTTTAACACACGCTTTTTTATTAGCTTCACCTGTATGTTTGTATGTTTGTAACCGACTCCTTTGAGCTCGATTTTGACCCACTTTGAACCGCGGACAGATTTTATTAAAACTTTGCACACTTATCAAGAACCGGTGACAACACTATAATTTGACAAGTCTCTCTCATTATCCTGATCAGGATCGTCAGGATTAAATAATTTCCGTCCTCTCAGAGGTCCTTGTAAAAGGCTAAAGCTAATTCAACAGAGGGTGCGCCTGGGTTACCTGAGGCTGACGCTAGCGACAAGACATTTTTAGTCACCCTCTTACCCATTTAGTTAGTTGTAGTAACAGATTCATATGACACATATGGCTGATAGTTTGTACATAAATCGAGATCTAAAAAGTGATAAATAAAAATATATATAAAAAAAATACGCTTTTATACCACATCGAACTAATAAGTGAAAAATAATTCTTCATATAGGCAGAAAATAATAATAATAAACGAAAAATATTAGTATTATTGTAAAAAACAACGCGGGGTGCTCGATTATATGAAAAATATGGAACAACGTTCCATCGAGCACCTCACGTTGTTTTTTACAATAATACTAATACAGTACGACCTCCCATTAAGAACGGCGGCAATAAGAACGGTTCCCCTAATTCGTGCTCGAGCGCTACCCCCACTCTAACGCGAACCTCGAGCTCG
>JAPYYW010003757.1:0-13619 GCA_030522545.1 Cremastinae sp. A BG-2022a | reverse complement strand
AATTGTTTTTTCTAGATAAATTTTGAAGGAATTTCTCTAAAGTATAACATTATTTTGAAGTTTGTTTCGCGTCGTGGATTTCGAGGTCGTTTTCGCGCGTGATCGTATGCGGATTGGGGAAAAAAGTATCTGGATGATACGCAAAGTGTTTTTTCTTCTTCCGGACACGGAGCCAAGAGGCTCGGGCCTCGTGACTCCGTGAAAAAGGCGGGCGCGCGGAGCTTCGCCGACGCTCTCGACTATTTTTGGAAAAGCTCTCGCGGTGTGGCCGCGGCTCGTACGCGCCGCGCAAACCAAATTTCTACGAGCTTTAATGTTCACCACCACCGGGCCCGCGACTCGAAATCGCTAGTAGAGAAGTTGTAACGTTTCCCCGAGCGAGGCTGAGCGATTTCGTGTCCTCCGCGCTCCCCGTCCAAGGGGTGGGGCGCTCTTTATACTTTGAAAAACAGCAGACGAACGGACCAACGCCCGCGCCATTTATGGACCGCGATAACGTCGCGCGAACGCCCCGTTTTTCCCAATACCATTTTCTCCTTTTTTATACACTCTTACCCCTGATTTTCCTCTCCATTCTCTCTTCTCTTTTCCTCTTCAATAATAAAATATTCAATATTGTCCTCTGCGCTTCGCACTGACGTTTATTTTCTCATAATTTTTAAGATTTCGTTCGGGATGGGAATAAACGAACGATTATGCTTTACAGACAGAAATTTCGTCGCATTTCTTCGGGTCAATATTCGACTCAGCTCAATAAAGAGCGAAGCAGGGCGAATGGAGAGAGGAGAAGAAAAAAACATGGTTCGTCGTTAACAGTGACACTGGGTCACGAGAAACGTTTTCGTTCCTTTTTTCTTTTCTTTTTTTTATTTTCCAAGGGAACGCCTCGCGGAAACCGGTGCTTATCTAACGGGCGAACAGGCGGAGACGAGCAAAAATTATAAATACGAGGTTTCTGGGTTTGTGAGAAAAAAAAAAGAAACGAATTGGGCGAAGTTTATTGTTATTCGTGTCACGTCGGGAGGCCCTGCTCCCGAGCTCGCGTGTCGGCCTGAACGTGAAAACGTTATCCGGGTCAGGCTTTTTTAAAGTGTGCGCGATCGCACGGAAATCGGAGAGGGGGGCATCGGAGCTCCCTTGGGGCCCAAAAGTCTCGCGAAGACGAGATCCGTCCTCTCTCTCCCCCTTCCTCCCATCCTCGCTCGATTCGTTACTCACGGATCAACGGGCCAGACTCTCGTAACGAGCCACTCTAAATTTTGACATTGAAAAAAAAATTTTATTTCCTCGTTCAACGACTTCCCTTCCCAGCTATGAATTTTAAACTTTTTCTCTCCATGTCTTCTTACTTTTTGCCTCTTACTTTCACTCTTATTCGTGTTCGTTTATTTTTTCAGTCTTTTATTATTTGGTAACGCACTACATAGTTTGTTTCAAGAGTGCATGGGATCGACAATCTCAGTGAAATATATATTCATGACGTTTTATTTGTAACGCACTCAAACTTTATCTTTTACTAAAAAGTTGGCAATTTTTTAAATCTTATTTTGATTTGCGATTGGAAACTTGTGCATACTTTTTTAGAAATTTGAACAGTTAAATAAAAAAAGTTTTTGTAAAACGTTTTGAAATTACATATTGTCTGGAAATAATGTACACTGCTACGAATATATTTATAAATGCAAAGTCATATTCATGAAAAATTTATGAATTTTTTACAAGAAATAATGCTTAATCGGAAAAACTTTGGAGTTAACTCTTGAACCATTCATTAAAACAATTTTCAATTTGACACAAATTTTTTTTTCATATACTTAGATGCCATAAATCCTTCCAATTCTCAAGTGTGTATTTTTAAAAATATTGCTCATACATTTTTTCAATACCACTCTTATTCGTGCTGATTTGCCAAAAAATTCATTAACGAACGAATTTAAAAAATCTCATTTCCTCAAAAATTATCGTACTTTGAAAAAAATAGATTGCATTATATTAGAAATTTCTTTTATTCACGAATGTGCGTGTGGAAAATTCGTTAGGAAAAATAGTGAAGTTTAAATTTTAATTAAAGGATAAGCTAAAGATACGAATTTATTGTATTAGAGTACGTTACCCTCGTGTACAAAGCAATATAGTGACAGTTGGAGAATAATACGAGTATAAAGAATACAATAAAAAATGTACAGCAAAAAAAAAATAAATAAATGAAAGAGGGAGAGAGGGAAAAAAGGCGGGAAATAAGGAGCTGGGAGGAGAAAGAGGACAGGTGCATCGAGCAAACTGGCGTCCGTACCTTCACCCACATCTCGAGTCAGCCCGAGAGAGAAAAAGAGCTCTTGGCTTGCCAATACTATATATGGTTTCGCAGCACTCGTCGCCTCACCTCGTGGTCATCTTTGCTACACATTCCCCGTTCCGCTTTCCGTCTTCCAATCTTCTTCCATTTTCCCTCAACCCAATTTTTTTCAAATTTTCTTTCATACTTCCCATAGAGCTATTTTCACCATTCAACGTTATTTTTAGACTCTTTTTTTTCCCTCTCTCTCCTCATTTCTTTTCAATCTTCCAAGTTTCACTTCAGTTTCTTTAATAGCACAATATTTCAAGCTTTTATTCTCCTCTTCGTGCCCTCGCAATTTATTTTCCAAACGTTTTCTAGAAAATTTCCAAACGCGAATTCGTTTGACGAATCGCACAGAAATATTAATTTATTTCAGTGCTCCATTTTCCTTTTGTTCTTTTTATTTCGTGTTGAATGAATTTGTCTCTCTCTCTCTTTGTCTTATTCGGTACAAGATCATTGAAGCCTACGCTCGTTTCTGTCTCACGTTCTTTAAATACCATTCCAATATTCCTCGCTCCCTCTTAATTCGTTCTCGTCTCTGTCTCTCACGTATCGAGCAGCGAAGAAAAAAGTCAGAACTCGTTGCGACTCTGCCAGTCATCGAGACACTCTCGTCGCGCGAGCTTCGAATAATTTCGCTGAAAGTTCTACCCGTGGTGCGTAAAAATTTCGTGCTTCTCGATCATTCGCGTAATCCCCCCTGCGGCTGACGTTGAAGAAGAGCCGCGTGAGAAAATAAGTTTCCGGCGTCGGATTTTGGTGACGTAACTCGCGGGGAAAAACAAAGTGAGTCCGATCGGAAAGCGCGCGCGCGCGGTGATCGCTGGTGAAAATCGCGGTCGTGGAAAGCTTGGAAATCCGAGGCGAAGGGAAAGAAAAAAGGAGGCTAGAAAAAGATTGAAATAAAAAATTGTAAAACACGAGGCGGGATGCTGCGTGAGTCCCGCGAGGTCGACGAGACCTCGAGAAGACGAGAATAAACTCAAGAGCGAGAGAAAGAGAGAGAGAGGAGCGGGACGGAGCTTGCAAAGAGTAGAAACAAAACTTTCGACTCTCGTGATGTTGCCTCGAGAGGAAGAAGAGATTCACGCGATTCTCGTTACATTCGCAATAACAGCTACCATAATCTGGCTGGCAAAGTTTCTCAGAAGTGCCAGAGATCTGCACCTGTTGCTCGGAACCTTTCACATCGCTCGGTAAAACGTTCAACACATTTTTCCTCCCCCTTGCACCCTCTCTCCCATATCGCAGTCCAAGCTCTGAGAAAAAAGTTTCCCCCCCCCCAAACACGAGCCCCTGACGACTTTTTTCCAAAATTTTCGTACACTCCGTGCCTCGTTTTGCTTCTACAAAAATAGCCTCAATGAGTTTCGAAAGTAAAGACTCAATTTGGATCTTTAAATTAAATTACATACTTCGCGTTACAAATTTTTAGGAAATGTATCCTTCTTTTCTGCACGTTTTGTTTCAATGAAACAATAACTCGTTACCTTTATTGCTCGAGAAAATGTTTATGGGTCTAAAAGTTTTGACATGACGTCTGAATAAAAGTTGGTTTTTTTTTCTCTTCTTTCCAGAGAAAGTGCTTTTATTGGTATAATTCGGCTTTGGGTCGTTTTCGTAAAATGTTTAGGAGTTTTTTTTTTGCGATTCATGAAAAAATGTGTAAAGAGTTACCGCAGAGTTAAGGATATTAAAATTGTCCTGCCTTTTCATATTTTCTTTCTCCTCGGCTCATTGTCTTCCATGCAAATGCCAAGATCACAGCGGCGATGAATCATGCTGCGGGGACACGCAAACGCGTGTCTCCTGCCCTTCCCTCTTGCGCCGGGAGAGGCCAGCGAGGATCAGGTGAAAGTAGCCAACTCCGTGACTCCTCGCTGTCTCTCCCCCCCTCTCTCTCTCGCTGAATTCTCCTCTTTCAAAATACAGTTAATTGGTACACACAATGCGTGGGGCCACCTCGTGTCTCCGATACGAGAGCTGAAACAAAGAGCAGCGAAATTGGAGCTCGCGAGACTACACAAAAATTAAAGCAGTGACGAAAATAAATCATTTTTTTACTTGGTTCTCGATTAAATTTATTTTGAATATGTTTTTTTTTATTTTTTTTTTTATTGAGAGCAAAAAAAGGGGAAATTTTCGTCAAATGTTTCACAGTAATTGGCAAACGTCATTCATAAAAATAGCTTTGTTTTAAATAAGCAGAAGTAAATTTAAATACGAATTCTGTCGGTCACCTGTCGATAAATACACGTCTTCTTCTTTCTTCCATTAAAAGCTGCTTCCTCCTGCTCAATTTGTTTTTTTTTTTCAACGAACTGAGTAACTGTGCAGATTTATTTACTCGTTCGTTTGTTTTATCTTGCTCGGCTCCGTTGAAAAAGGTTGCGATGATGTTGGCTTTTAAAAAAGCCACTCCTTCTCGGGCGGCCTCTCAAAGAGAAGCAATCATGACGAATCTCGGATTCGTGATGTTCGCGTGTCCCCGCTTCCTCTCGATGCACCATTCTCAATAGAGCCCAGAGAGCCCAGATGGTATTTTACTCGAATTGAATTTGTTAAAAGGCTGCCCTGTCGAGACGATTTTAATTTTAAAATCAAATTAAATCTACGTATACTTTTTTCAACAACTTATTTCTTTCGAATTTACCTCGTTGATTCTACATAACTCGCTTTTTTTCTTGTTGCAATTTACTTGAAGATTGAACGTTAGTCAGAACGTGACTTGAAATTAAAAAAAAAAGAAGAATTGTCGATTTCCTTGGCAGGCTAATTTCTTTTTTCTCATTATTTCTTTTTTGCATTCCCATTCATAACAGAATGATCTAATATCGAAATTTTTGGTTACAGGTCTGCCCTACAGACGTTGCACAAGGTTTCGAGCAAGGCGCGAGAACAGAATTACTTTCTCGGTGGATTATCGCACGACTGGGTCAGTTACTATGAGCAAAGGATCGAGAGTGACCGCTCGTGTCTCAACGAGTGGCACGCAATGGACAATCTCGAGTCCCGAAGGCCACCATCACCCGACAGTGTTCGCAACAAGTCAGTAACTCAACGAATCATTAGTCAACAAAGCGTAACGCTCCTTTGTGCTTTTTTTTTTTTCGACGTTTGTCGTCCGCGCGAAGTCAAAAGAACGAATTCTTTCTCTCGATGAAGAACGGGAAAACGATCGAAACGTCAGACTCCTTATTTTTCATATTTCGTCGGGGAAATCCTCGTCGAAGATGCTTGCGTCTGGCCGGGAGCCAGATTAGGCGCGGTTTTCGCGATCTGACGCAAAAACGCTAGATCTTCCCGAGTACGATCTTTTTTAGACGCCCTTGAACCATTTCGTCCTAGCTTCGTTACAGATCGTTCTTTCTCGCCTCGAGGAATATAATTAATGTGTTTTTTTTTCTTTCGATTTTCACAGACCCAGAGAGCGCGAGGAAACTGAACGCGTTATTCGCGCGACCCTCAAAGAGATAATGATGTCCGTTGACCTGGACGAGGTCACGTCCAAGTACATACGAGGCCGTCTCGAAGAAGATCTCGACATGGACCTTGGCGAGTTCAAGCCTTTCATCGACCAGGAAATGCTCGTTATTCTCGGCCAGATGGACGCCCCGACCGAAATATTCGATCACGTTTATCTCGGCAGCGAATGGAACGCGAGTAATCTTGAAGAGTTGCAAAAGAATGGGTGAGAAACGTTATAAACTTATTTAAGGGGTTTCGGTACCGTTGCCGAAAATAAATCAAGTTTTACATGTTAAAAGTATAGGGAATCGAAATTTATTAAGAACACGATGAAAATTTGAAAGAAATTTGCCACTAAACAAATTTATATAAATTCAGAAAAAACAATCGTCTATATTTTTTTTTTGAGTAATCAAGTGTTGAAGTTACATTCTTATATACGGAAAGTATAGCTATATTATCTAAAAAGTGATATTTCATGGTTCAATTGTTCAGAAAATAATTAGACGAAAATTCGAAAAAAAATTCGTGTTTATGCATTTCATATGAAAGAATATCCTCTCCAAATTTGAACGAATTTTTATTACTTCGTTATGTGTATTGAAACCCATAATTCTCCAAGTGCATACTATTTTTTTTCAAACGACTATACACCGTGGCTCAATTTGATCCATCATGACTTTGATCGTTGCCATTTGATAATTTATTAAGGTAGTCGTATCGTTTTAAACAATCTTAAACGTTTTAGACAATCTTGAACTGTAGTAAATCAGACCTGTCAATTTTTAAATTTGATCCCATGACAAATTGCGTTAAATTCACCTGATTCTGTTCGGACGGAGGGTTAAATAAAGCAAATTTGTTACAAAACGAATTCTTCTTTACACTAGTAATAAAAAGTTTCAATTAATAAAGGAACTACAAATATTCATTAAAAATATTCATTTTCAGAGTTCGTCACATCCTCAACGTAACCCGAGAGATTGACAATTTTTTCCCTGGGATGTTCGACTATCTCAACGTTCGCGTGTACGACGACGAGAAGACAGATTTGCTGAAGCACTGGGACGATACGTTTAAATACATAACGAAGGCCAAGAAGGAAGGCTCCAAAGTTTTGGTACACTGCAAAATGGGAGTCTCGAGATCGGCCTCGGTCGTCATAGCTTACGCGATGAAAGCTTACAATTGGGATTTCTCGCAAGCTTGGAGGCACGTCAAGGACAAGCGCAACTGCATAAAACCCAACAACAATTTTTTATTGCAATTGGAAACGTATCAGGGGATTCTGGATGCAATGAAGAATAGAGAAAAATTGCAGAACGTAGTCGTTTCTGGTACGACGGAAAACGATGATGAAAACGGAGCCGAAGGGGAAGACGGCGATGACGAGGGAAAGGAAAAATCGGTCGTACCGGCCAGCTTGTCGGAAATTTCCGGCACAGAATTGAAAAAAATCGGACAGAGGCCCAAAAGTTGGTCGCCCAGTCACGAGCCGAGTGAAAACGTTTTACCTGTCGGTGAGTATTTTCGTCTTTTTGTCCCTCTTTTTTTTTTTTAAGAAAACGTATTCATGAAGTCTTTTTTCAGCAACACTGTCGCAGTCTCTCGAGAATATCGACAGAACGAGTCACGAGACAATAACGCGAGAAGATCTCTTGCGTTCCGTCGATTCGAAACGAACGACGGTGGTGGAGCAAGAGCCGAGAAACGTCCTGATGCCTTGTGGAAACGGGCAGTCTTACAGCGTATCCCAAAATCAGATCGTCCATCTTCCAGGACCGGACGCGCCTAGCGTCAAGCACCGAGTGAGCAAACTCGAGACTCAGGGCCAGAGGAGAAGAGGCTTAGTGCTGAATTTGACGAATCAGTTCGAGGCCGCGGCGAGCAAGCCTTCTTCGCCGGAAACGGAGGAGGAGGGCTCGGGAGCTCGGAACGAGCGTATCCTCGAGTGCAACGGCGTCTCGAGTCAGTCCTGCGCTTCGAGGGACCAGGAGGCTCGGAAGAACGACGAAAGTGATTGTTCTCTAGTCTGGAGCGCATCGACGGGGGATCCTAACAAGCTGAACGACGGCGTCGAGTCGAGCGCGGAGAGTTGCCAGGATCCACCGAGTTCGAGGATGGATTCGTCTTGCAAGGTACCAAAAATTCAAATGAGTCCAATTACGTCGACGGCGTCAATGATCGTGACGGCGGCGACGACAACGACGACCACCAGCGGGCCGAAAAATAGTCTGAGACGGGGGGCTGGTGGAAAGCGTGAGGGTGATCCGTTCAGTGCTCAGCTCGATCGCGTTTTCGATCGGGAGGAGAGGCGCGGGGAACCTCTTCGGGAATCACCCAGCAGACAAAGTTCCTGGAGCAGTTACGACAGTGCGGTTGTCCTCGACAACGGCTCCGTTCACAGCTCGTGGGCGACGCTGCCGTCGAGGAACAGCTCGTGGGGCTCCTACGATATGCGACCGGGGGATTCGCTCGGTTCCAGCGGTTTATTTCCCTACGACAAGGAAGAGATTCCCTGGCACCCGGGCACCGTAAAGCGAACGAAGCAGAAGCTCGAAGAGTCCAACAATACGGGCACGTTGAAGCGTCGTTGCACCTTGGCCGGCGAGAGCGACGAGAAAGCGTCGTCTCAGCTGCCTCTTGGCAGCGATGAGACCAGTTCAGAGTACAATCCGGTTCTTTTGCATTACACGGCCTCGCCGACGCCCAGTAGAAGAAGGGATTCCTCCTCGGGGACGAACGAAGAGTCGGGAAACAATCGAAATATCTCGAGTCCTACGTCGATCGACTGCATGGACATCTCCTCGGTTGCGTTGACGAGACAGTTGTCGAGGCTGTCTACGAGCGCACCTCTACCATCGTCTCTGTCAACCGTTATCGACGACATACCCATGATTCTGCGAACCTGTCGATCCGAGAGCGAGACCTCCAGTCCATCCGTCGTAAACACGACGCAGTGCACCTCGGTGAAGCATCACAAAATGTTACTCGAGAATTTAAGCAACAAGAGCAACTTTACGAAGCGCTGTCTGTCAGTCGACGACTCGCCCGCGGAGCAAAATTCCTCGTCGTCCTCGTCATCCTCCTCGTCTTCCGAGGGCTCGAGGAACATGGCCGGCATGGTGAAGAATCTCAAGAAAGAGTTCGAAGCGAAGTCGAGCAAGTACGAAAAGAGCCCGGATCCGAACGAGGACTCGCGAGAGTGGACGAGAAGAGAGACGAAGATTGTCAGGAGCTTGCCCTCCTCGCCGGTAATCGCTCACAGCGAGACTAAGATCCGTTCCCCGGGAATAACGGGGAGCAAGGTTAACCAGGAACCGCAGGTACGTGAAAATAACGAGGATCTATCCGTACGTGTTCTCGTTGGTAAGTACGAGATTTCGAAGGGCTCCGAAGAAACGAAGAACTCGGAGGGACGCCAGAGATGCGATTTTTCGAGGATCGAGGCTCATCCTCCGGCCAAGTCGAGGATCGCGACGCAAGAAATCGCGAGGAGATCCACGCCGATCGCGATTAATCACGGAGGAACATCGTCGACGATCTTCGTCAGCGAGAGCCCCGAAGCTCCTGGCAGACCGCCCGTTGTACCAACCTCGAGCGTCGTCGTCGCCAGCGTCGTCGCCAAGGCCGCGAGCAAGAAGCAACAGCTCCAACAACACGGACGAACTCACCCCCTCGCGAGGCTACAAGTCAGACCCAGGCACAGCAGTCCCGTTTACAATACCATGTGAACGGAATTTCATCCTCGCAACGAGAATAATCAACCACCGCATCGGACGAGATTTTCCACGCGTCCCATTTTCTTTGTTTTTTTTTTCCTTCATTTAGTTGAGAAAATCGTGTGATCTCTTCAGCGCCATTGTAAATGTTCTCTTTTATTTTCTTTTTGAGACTCGCCAAGCGCTTCCTCCTCTCTCTCTCAAACTGTCTTTTTAGATCGAAATTTTTCATCTCTCGACGTGAACACAGAAATGTCAATTTTCGAATATTTCTTAATGAATTTTCTTAACGTCGTTTGATCATTTGCCATGGATTTTTGGCATTTACATTAATAGTTCAATGAGAATTGACAGATTCTTTATCATTCGAACGGTGGAACCGACTCCACCGGTTTTCGCAATTATTCGCCGGATTGGTAATTGTCAGAAAACAAAGTCATTCAATGAAATCGAGTTTTTTAACGAATCATTCATTCATTTTATAGAAAGCTTTAAAATTGTTGTATATTTTCAAAAAAAAAAGGTGAATACGTATGATAAAAACGTGTTGAATTTTTTTTGTCTCTCTGAGTGATGAGCGGAGAGGGGAGGGGCGGGCTGGGGGAGAGTGAGAGAGAAAAAAATGTTTTCATACATTTCTCCGGGAATGATGAAGCGTTCGAAACGAGGCCCGCTGAAACTTTTCGAGCGCGAAGAGTCGATGGAAAGGCAAAACTTTAAAATTATAACACGATTCTCGCGAGTGCTCAGTCAGGCTGTGAACGTAAAGTCTGAGCTTCGCGCAACCGTTTTTTTTTCCTCTTCGTACATTTTTCACAGAAAAGTGTTGTCCGACATAAGAAAGAAAGAAAGAAGAAAAAAAACTAAAATTCGTATTTCTCCCTCACTCTCAAAGATGGAGATTCTCAGTTTCCGAGAATACGAACCGCTGACTAATTAAAATTAGGCAATGTTCGAATTTTTCCTTGCAAGGACTCGCAAGAAATCTCGAAGTGACCGAAACGAGCCCTATTATTACTTTTATTATTATCATCATTATATTATTATTAATTTATGAAAATTGTGTGATAAGAGCGAACGGACGAGAGAGAATATGCATTCTTCTTCTCGCGTGAAAAAAAAAATAAATATGTGCGTACGTTTGTTGTTCGATTGTATGTGTAAAAAGTTGTGAATGAGAATTCTTCTTTCTCGTGAAAATGTAAAGAAATGAGGGAAGAGCGAAGCGAAAAATTGCTCCGAAACAAAAAAAAGAGTAAGAAATTGATAAGGATTTCGTCTAATCTGATTAGTCCTGTTTATAATTGTCCTTTGTGCTCTTGCTTAAGTGAACAAAGAATTTGAAAAAAAAGTTGCTTCGTGGAAGCTTTCATTGTTGCAGAGATAATTTTTTTTCGAATTTTCAAAGTCATAAAGAGTGAAAGGGAGAAAGAGAGAGAGAGTACAGGGATGTAAATCTCTGACAACAGCATGACAAATTTTTCTTGAGATATAAATTCGAGGCAATCGACTGTGTGACGTTTCGAAATTTTCATCCTTTTTTTTCCAAAGACATATCATCCCGATCGTCGTGTTCATTAAAAAAAAATTATTCTGCTCTTCTTTTCGCCATTGTGTCGTGATAAATTCCTATGGAGAAAATGGGCGAAAAATAGTATGCGATTTCGTGAAGAAGGAAAATATGAAAACAAACATAAACAAAATCGGACCAGTGTTAACAGAACAAAAATCAATAGACAAATTCGAGTTAAAAATCGGCGCATCACTGACCAATTTTTATATTTACGAGAGCGTTGAGAAACCAAAACAAAGGGCAATAATAACGATCGAAGAAAATTCCGAGAATTTTAAAGAGTGCGTTCCTCCTAATTCTTAAGCACAAAATGAAGAAGAAAATTAAAACGTGTCGAAATATTGAACAGATCGACCGGCGAAGAAAACGT
This sequence comes from Cremastinae sp. A BG-2022a, assembly GCA_030522545.1. Taxonomy (NCBI): domain Eukaryota; kingdom Metazoa; phylum Arthropoda; class Insecta; order Hymenoptera; family Ichneumonidae; species Cremastinae sp. A BG-2022a. The sequence continues at coordinate 2,142 of JAPYYW010003757.1, read as the reverse complement.
CGAAAACAAAACTAAAAATTGATTTTATAAAATTGATTATTTCATTTTAAATTGAAAAAAAAAAGTTGCCAGGCGCTAGTGAGAGAGGACATCGCCGTCGCGTTTCCCTTCCCTTCTTTTTTTTGTTTAATTAGCGTAATAGTGATTCAAAGTAAAAAAAATAATGATAAAAAAAACGAAAAAAAAAGAAGAAATTAGCTGTACTTCGAGAAAGACTGGAGGACTTTTTTCTCAGCCTTCCCAGTTCTCGCGATGTGCAAAAGTTTTGTGAACGCTTTTCTCGGAGCTCTGTGCTTGTCGCTTGGAGAAAACAAAAACTGTAATGGCTCTCTTCATTTGGCCTGGTCGGACGAAGAGATTGGATCAGGAGTGATCGTGAACGAGTGCAAGAATGAGAGAGAGATTGCGAACGAGAGAGAGAGAGGGAAAACCAGAGCCAGAGTCGGTTTTAATGTCGACTGATTAGTTTAAGTAGCGTCGAGTAATCTCTGGCATTGGCCAATAATCGCGTATTCGACGTTTCTCTCTTTCGTTGACTTTTTGTATATAAAAATATATATGTTTACACAGCAGACACACACATGCATATATATATGAGCAATTACACGACATTTCGACCATTTTTAGATCTGATCCCTTTCGATTTGACTGAAACTTTTTTATCATTTTCTACCCCACTGAAAACCTCTCTGAGAATTTTTTCAAATTTTTTCACCCAACACAAAAAAGTTATGAATTTTTGAAGAAAAAAAAACTATAACTTTTTCGAAAATTGAGTTATCGGGACGTTTTTTTTTTGAAAAGTACATCTAATAACAAAAATTAAAAACAAAACGTCCCGATAACTCAATTTTCGAACAAGTTATGGTTTTTTTTAAATAAGCGTTTTTTTTTAATTCATAACTTTTTTTGGGTTGGGTGAAAAAATTTGAAAAAATTCTCCGAGAGGATCTCAATAGGGTAGAAAATGATAAAAAAGTTTTAGCCAAATCGAAAGGGGTCAGGTCTAAAAGTGGTCGAAATGGCGTGGAATTGCTCATACATATAATTTTTTTTCGTCCCCTTTGTCGTTCGATGGAACTCTTCCGCGGTTCTTGGCGCGTACACGGGGACGACGATCAAAAACGAGAATGAGAGAGCGGGAGAGCATGAAGTGAAAGATTTGTAATAATAAAAAGAAAGAAAAAGAGAAATGAAAGAATAAAAATTGAAAAAAAAGAGAGAGAAAAAAATTCTATACGAACGCCCGAGGTGAGCAAAAGATTTTGAACATAATCGTGCGTTGTTCTGTATAAATTTTGTACCATAGTTTGTATGAAATAAAAGGACACTGTTTATTGCTTGAGACAAAACAAAATGTTGGATTTAATCTTTCGTCGAGGTCTTTCAGCCGTGGGAAAATATGTTCGACGAAGATTCTTTTCTGTCCTGGTGTTCGAGGCAGAGACGAAAAAAGAGACGAAATCAACCGACGTCCACCTCGTAAATAATTTTGCCACAGCAGAAAGCGATTTTTGGTAATTCCGGGAGGTCCGTCGGCTGCTTTCCACGCTTGACACGTCGCGTGGACACCGGGCCGACGTCCAGACTGTAAACGCCGCCCGGCAAATTTCTCATCGAGGCCAGAGTCTGGAAATAACGATTCGCGTTTTATCATTTTTTTCTTAGTACGAAAATGAACTTTGTGTATTGAAATTTTTTTTACGATATAGAGTATTAATCCAGTTTTTCGATGGCTAAATTTCAAGTAGCGTTACCGATAAAATAAGCGAAAATTATCCCGACAAAGTATACTCGACATAAGCCAGATTCTTATGAGAAGCATTGAGAAAAATGTTCTTTTATTGAAAAAAAAAATATTTAGAGTGAACTTTCAAACAATCTAAAGTATTTCACGTATTCATTAGCGTATAAGGTTCAATTATTAACCATAAAAATATATGGTTATGGAACTTTTCATTGAATTATTTAATGATTATATCAGATATGACACTTATACGTGAGTTAATCAGAGTCAAATCATAACCTAAAAATGAAAATCATTTTTTAACTATCTGTATTACATCAATATTTTACATTTCAAAATTAATATATTTGGTAAAAAACGATTTATTCGATCTTAAAAGTTATTTATTAACGCCT